>PVIC010052236.1:0-12229 GCA_004025085.1 Thryonomys swinderianus | reverse complement strand
GAACTCAGGACCTTGCGCTTGTGAGGCAGGCGTTGGAACCACTGAGCTAACCCTCCGGCTCTTGTTTCCATTTTTTAATTACCATCACATTTTTTTTCTTTACCCCTCATTACTCACCCCTCCACCCCATTTCACTTTGAATATTTTCTATTTCACAATATCCATCATACATTCTGGAACCCATTAGCATCTTCAGTGTCTCATACTGGATGTTTTTTAGTATCACAGAAGTCTTTGAATAGAAATCTGACATTTTTCTATAAAATTAAAAATACCCTTTCTCCTAAACATCAGATAAGAAAAATGCTGCTGAGACTGCAGATGTTGACACATAGTACATTATAACATTCTATCTGGTTCTGCTGAGGAAAGTGGAGATGACAAAGATGCCATGCAGTACATAGCACCAAGTTCCAGGTGACAGAGAGAATCAAATGGTTAGAAATATGGTGAGGGGGCCGGAGGGTTAGCTCAGTGGTTCCGGCGCCTGCCTCGCAAGTGCAAGGACCTGAGTTCGATCCCCAGTAACCACATATAATGCTGGGCGTGGAGACACGCCCACCAACAATCAACACCACATACTACAATGCCGGACGTGGTGGCTCATGTCTGTCATCCCAGTACTCGGGAGGCAGAGACAGGAGGATTGCTGAGTTCGCGGCGGCTTGCTTGGGCACCATAGTGAGCTCAGGGCCAGCCTGAACTACAAAGTGAGACCCTGTCTCCAAAAAGCAAAAAAAAAAAAAAAAAAAAAAAAAATATGGTGAGGATGTACCAAATCCACTGCTCATATCTGGACAACTTTAGGATTTTCCTTTGTTGAATATGAAATCTGGAGCTCAGAAACAATATATAATACCAAAGATAGACCAGACATATATTTTGTTTTGCAAATTTCTGGACTGGGACCCGAAGTTTCAGGCTTCTTCTTGTCCCATAGTGTTTCATGTGGAAACAACTTGAGAGTGGCTGCAAAATAACCTTGGGATTTAAACTCTTTCAATCATGCAGTTAGGCTTTGGCTAAATTAACATTGGAGCAATTATTAGCCAATAATTCACCAATTATATATTTATGATGACATATTTCCATGTATGTCTTTATGTATGGAGACAAATGATGTACTACAATATCTTTTTAGATCAAGATTTAAATGTTTCTTGGTAAAGTGTTAAATGGCTGTGGATTAGCAAAAAAACATTTTTTTTGTGTATAAAACAGGCTCAGGGAACATCAGAATCTGAGAATGTACTTGCAGATGGAAATAATCACTATATTTTAAAATTGTGTGAGGAGCAGATATTTAGCTCAGTGGTTCTAGTGCCTGCCTAGCAAGTTCAAGGTCCCAGGTTCATCCCTGGTGACCACATATAACAATACTGGGTGTGGTGACTCACACCCACCAGCAATCAGTACCACATATAACAATGCCTGGTATGGTGGCTCACTCTTGTATTCCCAGCACTCAGAGGGCAGAGGCAGGAGGATTGCTGAGTTCAAGGTTTGCCTGGGGTATATAGTGAACTCAGGGCCAGCCTGAACTACAAATTGAGATCCTGTCTCAAAAAAAAAAAAAAATGTGTGATAAGAAATAAATTTCATCATGGTTGGTAATGAGAAAAGTCTAACAAAGGTTTTAAACTATCCCTTTCATAAAAGTCCATGCTCTGCCATTTTGGTAATGATAATTACAGTGAAGGGAAAGCCTGTGATTTAATGATTATTCTTGGGAACGTGAAGTCCCATGTGTCTGTAGCAAGTATCTGTTGACTTACTGAAGGCCTAGCCAAAATTCAGGTAATATACAAGAGCATATTTGTAGAAGGGAGCACTTTTCCCATTAGGACATTTTATCAGTTCACTTCACACCTGGGTAATGCTTAGGCCTTCCTACTCTGGGTTCCAGTCAACCTTTGGTATTGATCCTAACCACTTAGAAATGAATATGGAAACCTCCTCCTCCTATGTAAAGGTCTTGAGTCTCTATTATTGTTTTATGTTTGTTATCTTAATACCTGACATTAATAACGGCTTTCTTCCAAACCACTCTCTGGAGTGCCATAAGGTGTCAAGTGAAGAGAGATAAATTTGAAAGCACTTTGTGCTCTTCACGCGAGAGGGGACACACTCCGGGCCTGCTGCTTCCTAGGAACCACTTTTCCTGCTTCTTGCTTTATTAGTCCAACAGAACAAACTATTCAAGGTGCAATTCTTAGATTTTCGTCCTTTTCTTTTCTCATTCTCTCCAGCACGTAGCACCCATGCCCACCCCCACACAGGGAGACCTGCATTTCAATTCTCACCTTTACCCTATTGATTCCCAAACCTACATAGAAAATCCTGGAAGTTCCTTTTTTTTTTTTTTTTTTTTGAGAGAGACAGGGTCTCACTTCATAGTTCAGGCTGGTCCTGAGCTCACTATGTAGATCAGGGAACCCTGAAACTTAGCAATCCTCCTGCCTCTGCCTTCCAAGTGCTGGGATTACAGTCATGAGCCACCATGCCTGGCTGGAAGTACCTTTCTTAAAGCCCAGTTCCATATTTATAACTACTTTTGTAAATTTTGTATTTAATATTTAAACTGAAATATCTTTCCAAACAGAAAATTCATTATTTATTGATCTTTGAAAAGTCTATTTCATAATTTATTTGTTATTCATATATCTAGAAATGTACAGATTTTTTAAAGTCTGGCCCAAGTTAGAAATAGATTAAAGAAATACATAAGAAGCTCAAGGTCAGAGAATAATGATGAACAATCAAGTTTGTGAGCACAGTCTAGAATACTTTGAACCACTAAAGAGTTTAACAATGAGATCTAGTGAGCCATTCAAAATAAAATATAGAGTTGTGTTCAAGAGAAATTGATGGCAATTAGACTTCAGTATGTCCAAGTATTATATGCATTCTAAGAATGATCTAAAATATATGACCATATGGAGAATTATATTAGAGAGTAATGGTATTTTATTTTTAAATACTAAAAATATAGGCATCACACAGAAAAAGTCATGTTTTTTTGAGTTTCTTTCTGAATCAAACACAGCTGATAAATTCATAGTGATCGACTACATGCCAGACACATTAACAAGGATACTCCTCTTTCCAGCAGTAACTAATCATGTGACTTGTCTGATGCTTTTCAGTGATTAGTTTTGTACCCATCTGCCTGCCCTCAATATACTCCACTGTACTTTCTTAACTCAGTCAACTCTATCAGTTATAATCCCATTGCTCAGGAAGCCAGGGATGGTGGGATGGAGGATTCATGGGAGCATCTTGATGCCTCCCAATGGATTAAGGCTTTTAAAAGATAAGAAGTGTGACATCTAAATGCAATGCACTGAAACAGAAGAGCGTTTGGTTTCTTGGGCCGATTCATTAGAGTGGAGCTAAGTATGCTAACCACATGAAATGGAGGACTCATATAGAACATACAGTTTAAACTACAAAGCCAGACCCTATCTCTCAAAAAATAAATAAATAAATAAATAAATAAATAAATAAATAAATAAATAAATAAATAAAAAGAACTTCCAGGATTTTCTTTGTAGGTTTGGGACTCACTAGGGTAAAGGTAAGAATTGAAATGCAGATCTCCCTGTGTGGGGGTGGGCATGGGTGCTACATGCTGGAGAGAATGAGAAAAGAAAAGGAAGAAAATCTAAGAATTCACCTTGAATAGTTTGTTCTGTTGGACCAATAAAGCAAGAAGCAGGAAAAGTGGTTCCTGGGAAGCAGCAGGCCCAGAGTGTATCCCCTCCCACATGAAGAGCACACAGTACTTTCACATTGTCTGTTTATATACCCAGTTAATCAACATTTTTTTCTTTTACTCTTCCTGCATGGATCCCATCCATTCTACTGTCAAGTCACTACTTCTCATGTTTTAGTTACTGAGTTATGTTCTATGAGTCCTCCATTTTGTGTGGCCAGCATACTTAGCTCCACCCTAACGAATTGGCCCAAGAAAGCAAACACTCTTCTATTTCAGTGCATTGCATTTAGATGTCACACTTCTTATCTTTTAAAATCCTTAATCCATTTCCATTTTCCTTATAGAAATGACTGTCTTAATACTCTTGGATGTCCTCTTCTCTCATCTGGGCATTTTGCTACTTATTCTGTTATTCTGGTGGCTCCTTACATTGGACATTTATCTATTGTTGGCTTTCTTGAAATTTTCCCAATATTCAGCTGCAAACTTCAACAATAAAATGCCTAAGGAGTCTGTCTCTAAGCCACATTTTCTCAGATGACTTCTCAAAAGATAGTGCAACTCCTATCTTGTTTAGGAAATGGTCTATCCACTCCAGATTGTGTGGATCATTTAAGTGAATATAGTATCATGTGAACACAGTATCTGTTTGCATAGGTAGTACCTCAATAATTCCCATTTATTGCCCTGTATATTTTTCTAGGCTGTTCACTCTCTAGGTTTAGGGATCTTTTCCATTATTTTTTGTGCTATCAGTGCCTAGTAACTTCACTGCTACACAAATATTTGAATGATCTTCTACCTATTTGAACTTTTTTGCATTTTATGCACTTTTGTCAAATTTTTCTTTTGTGTTTTTTGTTTTTGTTTTTGTTTTTGTTTTTGTTTTGCTTTTGAGACATGGTCTTGCTTTGTAGTTCAGGCTGGCCCTGAGCTCACTATGGTGCCCAGGCAAGCCGCCGCGAATTCAGCAATCCTCCTGTCTCTGCCTCCCGAGTGCTGTGATTACAGGCGTGAACCACCACGTCCGGCATTGTGGTATGCGGTGTTGATTGTTGGTGGGCGTGTCTCCACGCCCAGCATTATATGTGGTTACTGGGGATCGAACTCAGGACCTTGCACTTGCGAGGCAGGCACCGGAACCACTGAGCTAACCCTCCGGCCCTGTGTTGGTTTATTTTTTGAGAGAGGGTCTTGGTGTATAGTTCATGCTGACCTTGAACTCAGCTTGTATCTCAGTCTGTCCTTTAACTTCTACCTCAACTTCCCAAATGTTGAAATTATAGACATGCACCAGTCTATTTTTCTCAAAATTTAAGACATGGTTTAATGCCATTTTCAAATCATTTACCAACTTATATGTTGATTTTCTTTCCCTAACAAGGAAAAAATTTCTTATTAAAGAGAAATGTATCATGCAGATCACAGTCAATAGTTTCAATAATTCAAAATACTACTTATATTACAACTGCTCAGTTGATTTTTACTATTTAATCAAATAGCCAACCATTATTGTTAGTAACATGACAAACCAAAAATAGTGCAACTCAAATAGTTAAAAATGGAAATAAGTTGTAAATTCTCACCAAGTATTGTTCTTAATAACAAGATAGACATTTTGTCTGGGGAAAAATAATTGTACCTAGTTGTAATGTGCATTAAAACAGGTGTGACTATTGAAGTGCTTCATATCAGCAGATGAATAAAAATGTTCTATCTTAAGAAACAATTGATCACATTACATGTTTCCCTGTGCTGCTTTCAAGCTTCCTCGTTCACTGCCTTGTGTTGGCAATACAACCTTCATTCTCTTAGTTCTGCCTCAATCGAAGTTTTCCTCCCTATTTATTCTTTTGTCTACTTTGATACCTCCCAAAGCTGTCTCATCTTTATATCTTACCTAGACATTTTCTAGATCAAAGTGCTTCGTACAGTCCAGTTCTTCTAAAACATTGAATGTTCTTCATATCAGTTCATTCCCATTGCTTCCAACCATTGCAAAAAACTTCTAAAGCCACCTATCAGCCTGATTCTCTCTTAAGATCAATACTCTGTCATGCTTTCTTGAGGTAGAAAAAAAGGAACACTATAGAAGAAATCTTGCTACTGAAAGAATCTATGTGAAAATTATAACTGGTGACCTGTTGGATATGTGTATTAGAAATATTTTTACATGTATAAAAATATATGTGTGTGAATTATCTGTAGGGTCTATATTTATTTATATTAATTATTAACCTATTTCTATTTCTGATGGATATTTAAATCTATATAAAATATTTTTGAAAAGGAACAATACATTCAGTTGATTATCTATACTGTCTCCTATATGAGTAGACACTGTATTTTGATAGGGTGAGATGGTATAGATCTTTTCATTATATTATAATTTTAGATCTCTTAAACTTCACTTACAATGGTTGACTGAAAGTTTTTATGTCTTGGTGGAGTGGAACAAGGGTTACTAACTCTTCATTCATTCTAATATATCTTTTCTACATATTTTACCTATTAGAAATGTACTAAGTTTAGGAATTTTCTTCTATATATTATTAAAAACCTTAAAGAAGTTGGAACTTACCAACTGTTCATTCACCTCATAACATATTTGAATCAGTTTTTATTTACTGCTGAGAGAGAATAGGAATACCTATAAAGAATGAGAATAACTTTGGAAAGCAAGGTGCTGAGCCAATAGACAGAAAGCTGTAGTAGGCAGACAATGGAGGGTAGAGGGAGAAGAACCAAATGTCTTACTCACTGTAAAATAGTGAAGATTCCCACTCCAGCCCTCCTGCTAACACACATTTGATACTTTGCACTCTTTAAAGTCATTTTACAACTTGTCTAAAATTTTATAAGTTCGACCGACCATTGATATATTGAAATAATAATCAGAGATTGGCTTTTATCTATTAGTTCACTAAATATGGATTCCATTTTTCTGTTTGTTGCTCTTCCTTTGGTTTCTTACTAAATCAGATGTCTAATAAAGTTATGTCGTTTTCTAAGGCAAAGTAGGACTGGCTTCAGAGAAGTGAGCATTTCCCTACAGTAGCATGGCCTACCTGTGTGGATATCTCAGCTGTGTTGCAGACACTGGTATGCTGGTACTATTAGGCAGGCAGTATGGTACAAAAGGAAAGACACAGTTCAGAGATTTGGGCTGTCTGAATACTAATCTCAGTGCTCTTGAATAACTGCATAAACTTATATTTTCCACATCTCAGCTATAAAATGGGAAGATAATCTTGAAGAATTTTCTGGATCTCTTCCAGTTTTAACATTGTGCAATTTTCTAATTACACATGCTTCTTGATTTCCCTCTAATTTCATATACTGGTTAGGAATATCAGTCATTTTCTGACAAGGGGGTTGATAATACTTGTACCACTTATTTCACAGAGTTGTATTAATGATATGAAATTATATGTGTAATTGTGCATTGTGAATGCAAAGACCTATGATTGTACAAAAAAAAAACTATTACTGGATTTTTCAATGTTTCTATTACTGTGGCTATATAACAAGCATGATACCTCCATATAAAACCAGCAGAGGGAGACAAGTTCAGGTTATTTTTCTTCTTGAAACAATTAATTTGCTACTTGGATACATTTTTTTTAATAAAAAGTACAGTGAAATTCCTTATTTCCAAATAATGTACTTGCTCACATGCAATATGAACATATGTAAGTCATATGACTATGTAAGAATAAGAGAAAACACAAGAAATATATGGAAGAGAGAATCTGACTTTCTGGGCTTAGTTTATTACAGAACTCAGACAGCCCTTCTGTAAAGCATATCGTATTCCTATGACAACTTCTTGAGCATGTCCATCTGGAAGTCAAGGCTATTTAGGTACCACTTTAGGAACAAATCCAGAATTCTAAAAGTAGAATTTCCAACTTGCCTCTAAAACTAGCTTTTTACTCATTTCTCCCATTATTATCAGCCTGAACATCAACCATGAATGGATAAAAAATTAAATAAATTCATATTAATTATTTGTCTTTCCAATTTTTCTTCACTTCAGATCCATGAGTTGAAAAGTATCGTTAGTCTTTCCATGAAATTTCTTTGAACATTTTCATCTCTTTTCTTTTTCCATTGGTATTTCTCTGTAGCCTGCTTTTATGATCTCTTTTCTGTACTATATCAGAAACTTTATAACTGCTCTTCCTGACTTTGACTTGTCCCAATGTATCTTCCAGTTCAGTGCCAGTTATCTTCATAAAATATACATCCAATTATATAACTTTCTTACTCAAAGCATTTAATGGTTCCCTATCGCATACAGAATAAAGGTCAAATTCATTAACATGTCTCTGGAGCCCCTCACTGACCCCAACCTAAAACAGAGTCATGTTCTGTTTTTAATTTTTTTCACCTCTACCCATATACCTTTTCCTAAAACTTCCTTTCCCCATTAATGTAAAGTCACTGAGTGAAAGGCATTCTTCTTCTTCTTAAGAAGCAAAACTTTATAGAATCACAATTGTTTGTTTTTCATTATTTCACCAGCAACTTTATTAGGGATGTAGTTTCTCTACTCCACCTTTACTCTACTTTCTAATTTCCCACTGTGGAAATCTCCCTGAGATATATCAGTATTTCATCCCATTTTCAGACTCTGAAGTAGCCATCTAAATATAAATAAGGCTTGACTTTATCGCAGAGTTATTTCAGCATTCAGGTCATTCCCCAGCCCCAGTCCAGAGATCTTGCCACCACCGTATCCATGTCAGGCTCATTCTCATGTCCATCCTTTACAAAAGTTGTTACCATCATCCACTCTCTTGTATATCCTCCAAGTGTTCCCTCAAAGGCCACATTCTCCAAGAAGCCCCCTTCCTCGGTGCTCACCTTACCACTCCACCTTGGTTCTGAGGATCACTCTAGATTTTTACTCTTTTGCTGTATTGACTAGCACCAAAGAGAGGGCTGGACACTTAGACTGGTTAATTTTGACCCTACTTCATATGGAACAATCTGTTTGGAAGGCTGACTTTGTTGCTGTCCAAGATGATGATGTTCAGCCCTTTCTAAATAGTAATTTCAGTCTTAGTCCCTCATTGGTCTTGGAAGAGGGCAGGATGTCAGTTTTGTACATCATTGTTTGCTCAGAGTTCAGTGTAATGCCTGTTATATGGTAGTCAAAAATATTGATTATTTTAATGAATGTTTTCATACATAGCAACAGGACTGATAAGGCAGGTTTTACGGATCCTTCTCCTCTCATCTAAGCAATGCTTCTACATTCATTACTGAAAGCAGAGACAGCTGAGAATGTAAATCACAGGCCAGAGAAGAAAGGTAGCAGGCAAACTTGTGCGACCTTTTGAATAATATAATGACCAAACACTGGATTTGCCCTGCAGCTCAATATTGTCAGTAAACTCTGGAGAAAACATATTAGGGTTATTTACATGACTTACAGCCTTGAGATATTTAACTAGGCATTCCATTTAGATTTAGCAGGCTAGCTGTTGCCTGAAAAATAAATATAGATATGATGTGCAAAAATATTAGTAAAACTTAGATATTAAATAGCATCTGCTCATTTTGTTATACATTTCTTAAACTTATCAAAGCATATTTTATTAGACAAATATTCAATTAACATATAATAAGCATATTAAGGGTAAAAAACATTTATACTTGAAAAGCAACAACTGGCACAGTTTTTTTTCTTTTTCTGACTAGTTGATATAAACAACAGTCTACTTGGAATTCTGTCAGTTCTTTTGCAATGAGCAGTGATGTTCTACAAGGATATATCGGAACTGGAAAAATATAATAAGGAGAAATACTGGCATAATATAAAAACTTGACCATAGTAACTGAATGTAGCATGGTTACAGAGTGTCCTCCCATCAGACCATACTCGATCTTTCCTTTATGTCCATTGTCACCCACAGACTAAGGCAGTTGCCACTGGATGATAAAAGTGTCCTTCTATTTGTCTCCTGCTTACACTATTGTCTCTCTAGAATCCATTCTCCACATGGTATTCAGAGCAGACCTTCTACAATGTATAATTAGATCAAATCCCTTGCTAAAATTTTTCACTGGCCATTCAATCACTAAGGTAAAACTGAATTTCCTTGTTTTGGAATCTCCTTTGACTACTCCACAATTTCCAATTTAATCTTTTTCCAAGTACTACTTCAATATATGCACAAACTACATTCCAGTGCAATTGTTCTTGTTGAGCTTCATGGCAAATAATATACACATTCCTGCATCAGTGCTTTTGCACATGATATTTCTCTTATGTAGAAAGTTATTGCCAAATTATTTTTATAACTGCCACTCACATTTTAGTATTTAGTTTAAATATTATCTCTTTAAAGTTATTTTGTTGGATAACTTTTTTTATGTTCCCTTCACCATTTATTATCTATGAATTTCACACATTTCCATAACAGTCACATGCAATCACATATATATGTGCACCTATGTATTTGTATCTACATATATATGATCTTAGAGAACAATCTTGGTTTAACTTTATTCATTGCCATATAAAAGTAGTATAATGAGTGAATGAATAAATAAACCTGCTGATCATGTCGGAGTACAGAACTTGCCTCCACTCCCCCTTGGCCTATTTTCTGATTGTAGAAATCTGAGTCACTACAACAAATGTAAACAGAATATTAGGTGAACTGATGCTTCCAGATGATCCATAAGATGTTGTTCTGTTGTTTTTACAGATCTTGCAGTGATCTCATATGGGAGAGGAACAGCCATGTAGATGCAGCATTATTTGATCATTTCCACCACCTCATCCATGATGGCAGAGAGAAAAACCTAGAAAGGGGGTGATTCTAAGGGGTTACTTAGTATACCTGTTGAAAAAATAGGGTATTCTTCATAAGCATAATGATATGTAAAGGCATCAATAAGTGCAAGCACAGGTATGTATTTGTAGATCATCAGAAGCAGAAACAGTTTTTGTTGTTGTTGTTTTGGTTTTGTTTTTTTTTTTTTTTTTTGCTTTTTGAGACAGGGTCTCACTTTGTAGTTCAGGCTGGCCCTGAGCTCACTATGGTGCCCAGGCAAGCCGCCGCGAACTCAGCAATCCTCCTGTCTCTGCCTCCCGAGTTCTGGGATTATAGACGTGAGCCACCACGTCTGGCATTGTGGTATGCGGTGTTGATTGTTGGTGGGCGTGTCTCCACGCCCAGCATTATATGTGGTTACTGGGGATCGAACTCAGGACCTTGCGCTTGCGAGGCAGGTGCCGGAACCACTGAGCTAACCCTCCGGCCCATGGAAACCGTTTGTAAGCATGAAACTATCAGGTCCAAAATTTCAGAGACCTTGTGAAAATGGGTCCAGGTCTGCACACTGATGACCATAGAAACAGACATATGAGCAAAAGATGCTTAGAAACAGAACATGGATATAATAAAAATGATATGTAAAGGTGTATATTAAAAACAAACCAAATAATGATTTTAATTATGTAGAGTTTGTGTTGTGTGTGTTACATGACAAGGCTATCCATAAGAAGAATTTGGACCTTATCTATCTGATTGAAACTGACAAAATGTTTTAAAGTGTGAGACACGTGTGAATTAAATTGTATATGAAGGAGCCAGCTTCCAAAGGAAAGTCATAAGATATAGAGCCGTGCTTACAAGCATAAACTGAAGTTCTTGAATGCTGCTAAACTATGATGAAACCATTGAGAATGCCATAGTAAGATCCTAAGGAGAAGCATTAACAATTCTACATTTCTACTTCATACAGAAATGCTAATTCCACTCATGAAAGTAAAGTACAGGCACAATATTATTATGATTAAGACCTTACAACTATAGAAATGTAGAGTAGTACATTAATAATGTTATAGTCATGTTTAGCATAAAATGCAAGCAATTTTGCTAAATTAGTTGTACATTCCAGGCTGCATCTGGATTTCACACAAGCCTATTACCTTAGAAAGATAAACAGAGGGAAAAATCCTTTCATGCTTCTTCGGGTGCTCAGACATTAGCCTGTTTTTGTTTTTCCTACAGAATTTGTCCCTGGAGAGTGCCAAAATTTTCCAAAGCCTCTTTTAGAAAGGCAGTATGTTACTTCAAGTAGTCGTTAAGATCATCTTACTTGGGTGGTGATGGGTGTTCCACGTGGCTAATAGCCATACTTGCCTCACAAATAACCCAAAAGCATGTTCATTTTTTTTCCACGATTCTTGGAAGAATGTATATATACCGGATTGTAGAAAAATATGCTGCATAAATTTCAAGAATTCCCCTATCTGTATTCTTTTCTGTATTTCTTAAGAAAGTAAGCACAGGGCCGGAGGGTTAGCTCAGTGGTTCCAGTGCCTGCCTCGCAAGTGCAAGGTCCTGAGTTCAATCCCCGGTAACCACATAGAACGCTGGGCGTGGAGACTCACGCCCACCAGCAATCAATACCACATACCACAGTGCCGGGCATGGTGGCTCATGCCTGTAATCCCAGCACTCGGGAGGCAGAGACAGGAGGATTGCT
>PVIC010052235.1:0-12225 GCA_004025085.1 Thryonomys swinderianus | reverse complement strand
GTGTGTAATAAACCGAAATGTTGTATAATTATTTCAGTGAGTGTTAAAGTTGTAAAGTCCCTCCAAGTCTCCATGGGGAAAGAAAGCCAAGATGCATGCCACTTTGCAACAGGAGATTCCAAACAGTTTATTATTGTTCAAATTTGGGGAAATAAACACAGGAAGAAACCCCAGAAAATACATAGTAAATTCCACGTCACCAAACTTGCACACCTAGTCCTGGAAAATACATGCTAAATTATTACATCGGTTATCTATGGGATCAAAGATTTAATGAGGTTTCTTTTTACATTTTTTTTAATTTTACTTCTCTATAAGATTTAAGTTTTGGGGACAGGGATTTAGCTCAGTGGCATTGCCCCTGCCTTGCAAGGTTGAGAGTTCATTCCTCAGTACAGGAAAACAAAATACACACACTCAATTGTAAATTATTTAGAGGGATGGAGAAATTCTTATTTAAATTAAGATTGTGAAGAAGGACACAATGTAGTATATACTAGATCGGGGAGGTTTTTCGATTATTTTTCTCTGTTAATCATTAGTCTGTATTTCCTAACAGAGAATTTTTTTTAAATTTTCAAATGTAATAAAACAACACATTTTTAATCAAAAGTATGTCATTTCAACAAGAAATCTTGTGAGTTCTATCCCTTTAAAGTTCACTAGAAAATAAAAGAATTCCATATTTTGAACTCATTCAACTTGCATGTAAATTTTAATAGCATTCATCTCTTAAAAATTGCTTTTGAGCTGTTAGACAAAAGTTTGTCCAATACCACACAATTTATTTTCTACTTAGAAATTAATTTTGCTACTTGGATTATAAAATAGAGATCAGTAAAAGTAGAACTAGTGGCCTCTCGACTCAGGACTCCATCTGTGAAGCACAGTCCTGACTCTGCGTTGTTCTGGTTTTGCTCCCCCCGTTCGGCTGCTGTAATCGCACGGTGGTGGGGCTTCATGGATCTTCTCCCGTCAGAGATGTGAACGCAGTGTGTCAGCCGCAGAGTCGAGAGTTAAAGGTACATTAGGATCATAGTGCCGGTCATTATAGAACAGGACTGAACTTAGGCACTCTCCACAGACCTGTGCCTGTTTCACACAGAGGTTCTCTTCTCTGAATTGCTCCACCAATTTTAGAGAGGACTTGAAACCTGTGATCAAACATGTTGCAGTTCTAGAAAGGGACAAAAATTGTTTTGAACAACTAAATACAAAATAGCTTCTTTGTGTCAGATTTCATATAAAATTTTTGAAAAATGTCCAGATGTATGTAGTAAATTCAAAGGTAAATATTTATATGCATTCCTTAAATTAGCATAACATTCATGTCTGTGAGCAGAAGCACTGATTTTTAAACAATAACTATCAGAATATCTGACTCCAAAACAAACAGTACAAGAGGTTAAATGTGGGAATTTTTTTTTTTTTTGAAAAGCCCTAGAGTTACTCCCTTAATGAGATCTTAGAGAGATTCCAGGAATTATCCTTGAATATTGTCTGTCTTTCCACATGTTCTTTGTACTGCTTTTCTGGAACAAGAATTTACTGTACAGACCATACTGACTCCTGGCAAGCAGACATGTGATTTATGTAGCCAAACATCATTTGTGAGCATTTACAAATCCTGCAGATTTTAATTGATTTTCTTTCCTGGACTACAGACTTATTTGGGTTCACCCTGAAAACTGATGTGAAAATCAGTTGAGGGCCAGAGATGAGGCTCAGTGTTGCCATGCCTGCCTCTCAAATGCAAAGTTTTGAATTTGATTCGTAGTACTGAAAACAAATCAATTGAAATCTGTGACATTATATTTTACTGTAGAATATGGTCTTTCTTAGATTTGACTATAAAGGAATATTTATGGGTTGAATGGTATCCTCCATTTTGTGGAAATCTTAACCCCCAGTACCTCAGAATGTAACCTTCTTTAGAAAAAAGTCCTTGTATGTATAATAAGTTTAAAAGACATACTAGAGAAGAGTGACTTCATAAGCCAACACAGCTGGGTTCTTATGAGACCCACAGGTAGAGAAGACGTCATGTGATAGTGAAGGTGGAAATTGGAGTTAAGGAGTTTCCAGCTTAGAACACAAAAGATGGCCAGCAAACCAGAAAAAGAAAAGAAAAGAAGTGGTAAGTAGCATTTCTCTCAGTAATTTCAGAAAAACCATGTCCATGCTGGCCCTTGATGCCAGACTTCTAACCTCCAGTACTGTAAGACAATGAATTCCTTTTACTTTAGGGCCTCCAGTGTGACACTGTGATATAGCACTTGTACAAAACTAATACAAATGTGTAATATATAAGTGAGTCATTCCTAGATTTAGCATTAGTTATTATTTCACAAAACTTAATTGATTCTTCCCATGTAATGAGGATCTGGACACCCTAGAAATCCAAACGACGTTCCTAATGATATCATATTCTCTTAAAAAGTATGACTCTTATCCATGCCTTCATTTTACTCTTCTCTTTGTCACCTACCTTGTTACACCATGTTAAATAAGACTTCTGCCACTGTGTTCCTGCAATTATACTCAGTACCCGCATCTCCCCACAGATAGATGGAGGAGCCAAGGTTACTCCTGCCGCACCTGTACTTTGTATATAGTCACTTATTTTAAGGACGCTGACTTAGGTACTTTAATGATTTGCTGAAGTAATGTTTCTGGCTGCTGGAAATTGTTGTAACTCACTTGGCCCACGTAACATTAGGAATCCCCCCTCAAACAGTGGAAAGAAAGTCTGTGCTTAAATAACTCAAACCCCTTATCTCACTCTGAGGAATTTCTGAATGAGCCTCAGTTTTCAAGAATGAGCCTCAAATTCCTAGCATGGTAGCCTGACAAAGATGCACCTGAATTACTTTCTTCCTTCACCTCTTCTTGCTAATTCTTCCTGATGTGTTATGTAAATAAGCTCATTGAATTCACATCCTTGTGTCATGGTCTGATATAAAGAATATCTGGAGGACATACATACAAATATTTTAAAAGGAAAATAATTTTTATACAAGTTTTCAAACTGTCACAAATGATAATGAACCTAAAGGAATATGTAGTAGACTGATGCTAGGGTTAATGATGACCTTTTCCCCTCCTTTAGGTGCACGGGCAGGGCAGCTCTGTCTGAGCTGGTGAGACCTGTTAATGCCTAGAGGAAGGAAAGAAGGAGCCATTTGAAAAGAAGGAGCAAAAACGTTACAGGTAGCAGTAACCGCGAGTATAAGAGCTCTTCAATTACCAGTGAGCTCAGTACCTCTGAAAACTAACTGGTTCTGACGGATCATAGCAAAAGGGCACAACCTAATGTGGACATTCTAAGAGGGGTAACTGATATGGAAAGAAAAAAGATGTGATCATTTTCTCATTGTAGATGACACACTACATTATATTTTGATATTGAATAGTACTTTCTTAATCATGTATCTCAGATCTCAGTATGTTTCAGTCTATGGGGATATTTGCCATTCACTCTAATAGTTTTCTTTGGCTGACTTCTGAAATTTAGAGTAGAGACCTCAGATATAATTTTGAAGAAGCAACTAGATTTTTCTCGTGGGTTTAAGAGGATAGAGAAAGAAATTAAGGAATCAAGGATTACTATGAAAATTCTAGCTTCTGTGGTCTCTTACAACCTATTAACATTCATGTGACAATAGAAAAGACAAAAGGAAAAAAGAATAGTCATCAAAGGTAAATGGCTCAGAGATCTGTCCCAATCACATGATAGATGTACTGTTTTATGCACAGCAGATTTTAGTGAAGGAAGACAAGAATGGTCCTCTGAGAATTACACGTATTAAAAGGTAAAATAGAGATGCACATAATCAGAATTTGTTAAAAATTTGCAATATTTTAGGTGCTTTGTAACTTACTTTTTAATCCCCCCCCCCAAAAAAAAAACTAATCAAGTGTTTCAGATTCTGAGGAAACGGACGATTGTCCAAGGATCCGAGCAAGGAATTGTAACGAGCAATAATCACTGTGGCTGAAAAGTACTATCTATGAGGACACGAAGGGGAATGAACGAATGCTGACTGGAAAGTGACGGGAAGTTGTGCATCTGACCATTTGAAACGACGTGAAAGTTTTCCATAGAGAAGAACACAGGACGTTTTAAGGAAAGGAAATCACTTCTCCAACGAAAGTAGAAAACCTGCCACCATTAGACTTTTAGTTAAAAGCTCATATCCTGGCTTGTGACTCTCTGTCCCTGCGTGATTGTGGCCCCTCTTGAGCAGGCAGGGTGTGGTGGGTGACCTCCCACTGCGGGCTTCATAAGAAGTGTCCGGCTCTCACCCGACTGAGTCATAAACACGTCTAATAGGTTCAAGTGAATGATCAGCCCTGAAAGGCACATGTAAGTGAATGACTACAGAGCACATGAATTAATGAGGGCATAGAGGACAAATAAGCTAATCAATAACTCAGCTGTCAAGAATGTTCTGTAGCTGGCAAAAGCTGTGGGTGGAGGAGTAGAATGTGAAGTAAGATGAAAGGGAACAATTTAAATCCGGGAGAAGACCGATTTGGGGGAATAACTGCCCTGGTCAAACTTGGAAAAGTTACTGAAGCTCACTGAATGTTAGCTTCTTTAAAAATAAACACAGTTATAATAGCAATCTATTCACTAGATTATGCTGAGGCTTCGGGAGGTAATATACTGACGATCTTGCATATAATGTCTGGTGCACTCTAAAACTCAAACTGATAAAGGGCCACGTGGACCTGGGCGACTAAACAGAGAGATTAGTGGGGACGATGGCGGAGCAGAGGGAAGAGGAGAACGTGGCTCGGAGGCTTCTCTGAGCCACAACCTGTAATCCACGGGGAGACACAGGAGTAAACGCTGGTGTCACAGAAACTGCGTTTGCTCACACCCAGCTCTGACTTGCCGCGCACCACTGACTGAGACTGGGAACGTAGGTGGTAAACCTGATTTAGGGAAAGGAAGGACTGTGGTGACCTCACACGGTACGTGTATGTCGTGTGCGGCACCACCGAGGACTTACCCGGCGCCGAGGGTCCTGACCCAGCGTTTGCCGTGGGCCGGACGCACTGCTGCCCCCTGGCGGGGAGTAAGACACCTTGTACCAGCACAGCAGTGAGGCGTGAACGTGGTTCGCTGTGAGAGAAATGCTTATAAATTAATACTTAAAAGGTAAATTTAGAACCGACTATGAAGCTCACTTTTTCTAGTTTGTTAAATGTGTGATCCTCAAAAATTTATTCTTTCATTTCTTATAGTCAAGTAAAATATTTTGAGGGCGCAATCCTAACATGTTTATGAAAAAACATTGATGTACCTGGCAATGGACTGCTAAGGTGTATCTCGTCACAACACAGAATGAACATTATAAAGGCTGAAATGAGTCAATAAAAATTTTTAATGTCTACTTTTAACATCCAGTGAAAAAATCGGCTGCAGAGATCGCTATTTTAGCTACAACAACCTTCTTTCCTCAAGGTCACACCCAGAGCCTGGATGCCCTTGGCCCATATCTCAGGGCAAATGCAACTTCACTTTGTCCCATCGTTCGCAGGCCAGGTTAAATGCCCAATTATGTGTTCTTCCAGCACTCCGTGGCCTCCATGCACGTAGCATTTATCATAATTGTAATTTAATACGTATGTGATTTTTGGTTAGTGTCTGCCTCCCCACTCAACTTCAAGATGCATTTAGAGAGGGTAACTTTCTCACTGCTGGACCCCTATGTCTATGGTTATTAAGGCTAACTCTCTGCTTAATGAGTGCCAGTTCCTGGAGCTAATTGCATGCCCTTCCCAACACCATTAACCCCTGTTCGATAGCATCTTCTCCTCTCCTGTGAGATCATCAAAGCTTCCGCAATGCAAGGAAGTCCTACGTAAACTGTTCCTGCAGCCCTTTCTCATAATGAGACTGAGTGGAAAAGTACTGAAATGGTAATCATGACCAAATATTCCTGGTATAATAATTGGTTTTATAGCAGCATTAAGTTAAGAGTGGCATAACACTGCCAAGAAGGGCGAGCGAGGCTTTGGAATTCTCGCCTTGACCAAAGCGCCGGCTCCGCGGTCTACGGGCAGTGCGGCTTTCAGTAAAGCGCTCAGCCTCTCCCGCTCCTCTTTCCTCCTTCCCAGAGTTGATTTTACACATTTTGGAACTTGTTGCCAGCTTGAGACGCAAAAGTATGTACCCCCCCCAAAAAAAAATGTCGGAGTGGTGACTGACAATAGAAATTACTGAACAAATGTTAGCTATTATTATTAATACACATTAAAAAGCTATTCTGTAATTTTTAGAAATTTGACTTAATAATCAACAATAGCTTCACTGTGCGTGTGTAATTACCATCCAGTGTTTTTGTTATTTTAACATGGTTATGTAAGAACTCTAAAAGAGCTTTTAAAAATTAATTTAAAGATGTCACATAATTTTTATATTTCAAGAACTGAGTAGAGTACATTTCAGCACTTTGTGCATACAAGGCTCTCCCTGGGCTCTGACACGGGGACATTTTATGAAAAGAAGCAGGTGCCTTTATTTATTACTCTTTTCTCTTCATGGTTCACAGCTTGCAATGATTTGAAGCAACAAAGTATCTATTATCAGGATGTATGCATAAGCGTACAGTAAGCATGAAAGATATATACTCCAGTATTAAAATCTCCCTTTTCTTTCTTGCTCATAATTGATATACTCTTCCTGAAGAGGAATTTTCAGTGGCCTGAACAAAGATCCCGATACAGAAATAAATTCTAATATGTATCCCTTAGCGTCTCACTCATAAATTATTTCTCTCTAGTGGTGCTCTTTTATAGTCAGTGGTAGATTTTAAATTTCCTTCCTGGGTATTAGTCATCGGGGATATTATAGTGAAGGAGCTTGTTGTTTTATCGCTGACAAGTTATTGTGATGTGGGCTGCAGGGGAAGAAGCAGGTACAAAAGCAGAGACCATCTCTTCGTCTCTTCCTCATTTATTATTACTTGTTATATCTTTATGACATGATTTTTATACACATTATCAATAAGCAACCCATGAATCAAAAAAAAAAGGAGAAGTGTATAGTGGGAGGAAAACTGAAGAAGATATCAAAAGGTTGATCCCAGTCCCTTTAAGTGGAAAGTATGTTATTGTGCTTGAGGGTGGCATGTTCAACTTTTAATCATGAAGCAATTACACCTTATAATCATCCAGAAAATAAGAAAACATACCCATGACAGAAATACCCATATCTTCATTATTTGTTTTAATTCATTTTTATCTTTCTTTACTACATATGATTTCAATGCATAGAAGTTGAACTTGTCATGAAGAATTGTTGCATACACATATCACATCTTGATCACCTTTATTCTCTTTCTTTCCCCTTTCCCTCTTCCTCTTTCCCAGGTCCTTTGCCATTGGACAAGTCTACCTTCCTTGCACAATTCTAATTTTAATCTCGACAACCATGCAGTTGAAATCACAATGATAAGTCATCAGATTCATCAATTTCCCCATAGGGCCATGGGACATAGTCAGTTATAGAGATGTTGAGACCATCACCAAGATGACATAGAGATGCTCAGGAAGCTGAGTGGGCCCAGACACAGGATTTGCACAAGAAAAATCTGGCTCAAAACAAATGCCCTGCAGTTGAATTAAAAGCCATAGTTGTAAGGCAAAGGAAAAGCAGTGTACCATGACTGGAAGGTAAGCAGGAGCTTGAAGAATGTATTCTAGCATCTAAATTAAGGACAACATTAGAAGAGTCACAAGAGGCAGGCAGACTGAGACATAAAAATGAAACGAGATACAATCATAAGTATAAAACTATAACTCACAGACAGAAACTTTGAAACTAATGGAATTGGGGTGGGGGATAAACTTAACTAATCTGGACCGAAAGCTCTCTTAGCCAAGCAAGAACACTGTGCTGAAATACTCATCTCTGGGCATGGGAGGAAGAGAATTTTAAGGCAGATGAAGCCTTGAGGATGATGTTCTCAAAGCTGTTAAGTAATTTTGCAGCCAAATTATCCACATTACTAATTACAGCTTAGCCTATATACACTAACTGACAAAATGTTTGCCATTAATGAAACCATAGACTATTCAGTGAGCATAATTAATTGACTTGATCAATTGGAGAGCCTAATTGGCAACCTTTCTTGTAATGTCAAGGATCAAGTAAATTCCTGAGGAACAGACAATGATACCACTTAAGAATTGGCAATTGAAAAATGGGACATTTGTTCTTTGATATTGTCAACAGCAGCAGAATAGAATTTATAATTTGAGACTGTAAATAAATAGCTGCTTTGACGCACAGAAGATCACCAATAGTATTCGAATCATACGTATGTGAAATTGCATGGACAATGTAAAGAAGCCCTCAAAATTAAAAGGACTGTTCACTTTAAATATTTTTATAATTCTCATCGATAAAGGAAAGTAACAAGAGTAGAGCAATTGAATCAGTTTAAAAAGTCAGTAGAACCAGAGGCAGGCTCCGCATTCCCAGGGGACCCCAACGTTTGCCTCATTGGAAGAAGAGAGCTAATCACAGGAGGAGACTCGCTCTCTGAAGACAGCAGGTGGGATCTGCGCGAGTCAGGGGAGCAGAGCCAAAGCGGGCAAGCCCCGTCGCTCCCCAGGTACCAGTGAGTTCGCGCCAGCCCCTGGATACTCTGACCACAGCACGCGTTTTAGTGCCGACACCTATCAAACCAAAAGCTGCTGAGCCCTGTGAGCATGCGCAGCACTAAACTAGAGGGCTAGTGACTCCCTGTGGAGCATGGAAAGGGTTTAGTGGGACCGGAAACTCAGACAGAGTGGTACAGCTGGAAGGGGCGTGGTGTCTCCACCTGGAGTGGTACAGAGAAAACACACATGAGCCCCGCAGGGATCACTGAGCAGGAGGAGAGTGGAGATGCAGAGGCCCCTCTGGAAATCAGTAGAAGGCTGGGTGCTTGAGCAGCCACACTTTGTTCTCCCCTTAGATGCAACTGAAAAGCTCCAGTCATAAGAAAGTGACAGGAAACTTCCACAGAAGCACACTTGAAGCCAAGCTGCACAGTGCCTGCAGAGAGAACAAGGCAGGTCCAGTAGCGTGCCCCCATCCCAGGGCAGGTTTTCCTTTTGTGAACATAGGAGAAGAGAGTAATGGCCAAATTGTACCTGAAGAATAAATGAGGGTGGGAGAACTATTTACTTTTATGTTTATGTATGTGTAGGTGTTTTTTTTTCTTTCTCTCGTTTCCTTTTTGCATTTCACCTGATTATGCATCTATCCATATATATATTATAAATATATATAATATATATTATTGTTATATATAAAATATATATAATATATTATATATATATATATAATTTTATTTCACCTTATAGTGAACCCTCAAGTTACAACTGCCTTTCATATGAACAAGTTGTATTATTAGGTTAATGGAGGCTTCATCTGCCTCTTGTTATTTAGTGTGGACCCAGGTAAACATCTATATCTCAGCTATATTGACTTATAATCAACTTGAGCTAAAACCAGCACTTGGGAAATAGTCAAGTTCATAAGACAAGTGTCCACTGTACTCCAGTAAGAATAGCAATTATCAATAACTTGAAAAATCAAAGAATACTGATGAAGTTGTGTGCAAAAAAGAATGCTTCCTCATTATTGAAAGGATGTTACCACTACTGAAATCAGTATGGAGATTCCTCAAAAAACTCAAGTAGAAATTCCATTTGAGCCTGCTATTCCATTTCTAGGTATCTTCTCAAAAAGAGTTAAAGTCATCCTACTACAGTAATGTATGTGTGCCTATTTTTCTGGCAGCACAACTCAGCAAAATCATGGAAGCAATATATCAATGATTTACTCACTGAAGTTGAAAAAGTGAGTGAAAATGACACCATTTGAGTGCATAAAGTTTTTACCAGAGTGGTCAGGAAGAATCTATAAGCAAGGATTGAAGGTGAGTCTTCTCAAAATAACGGGAATAGCTAAAAATCTTTTCAAAATGAACATTTTCTTCTGCTTCTATTTCAAAAATTCCAAAATTTTCTGAGGATATGGGAATTCGGAACATTACGGAATTAAAAAGACAGAATTATCTATTCAGATAAATTCATTGCAGGGATGAGTAATTGGGAAAACATGATTGATCAAACTAGGAATATCAACAAACCAAAGTCCTGATCTTTGAAATAATTCATGAGAGTCAACAGTTTGACAAGATTTACTCAAAATTTTTAAAAAAGTACAGAAAAAACTATAAAGAATAAAAAAATGAGCCTAGGTATGAATTTTCAAGAGCTATGACAGAGAGTCCAGAACTGTGCTGAGACTGACTAGGCAAATGTGCACTGGAGTGTTCCCTCCCCTGGAAGCTTCATCAACAAGTAGGCCCGCACCATTTCCTGGGCCCAGAGCGGGCAGCTTGCCAGCTGGACCCTGTTCTATGCCAGAGCTGTGCTGGGGCAGACCACGCAAGATAAAGGCTGAGGGATATCTCCTTTTGACTAATGTGCTTAGCTTGGCATATCGTTGTTGCTGATTTTGATGCTGTTATTCTTTTAATTTCTTTGCTCTTACATAACTATTTTTTTTTCGTTTCTCCTACTTTGCTGGTACTGAATCTTTGCAACTTTCTTGGTTTCTGTCCTCTTAATTGCTTAGACCTTTATAGAAGAGAGAAAACTAGTTTCTTTTTTTGCTTCTACTCCTAGGTCCCTCTCTTCACCTCTTGTTCCCACACCCTCTCCTGTCTTCCAGTCAGAACCAATATCCAGAAGTAAAAGGCTCTCAGTATTCCCTAATTCTTCTTCTGTACTATTATAAGGTGTGCAGGGCTGGAGATTTAGCTCAGTGGTCCCGCGCCTGCCTCGCAAGTGCAAGGTCCCGAGTTCTGGTAACCACATACTATGCTGGGTGTGGTGGCTCACGCCCACCAGTAACCAATACAACGTACCACATTGCCAGGGAGGGTGGCTCATGCCTGTAATCCCAGCACTCAGGAGGCAGAGACAGAAGGATTGCTGAGTTTGAGGCTTGCCTGGGCTACATAGTGAGCTCAGGGCCAGACTAAACTACAAAGTGAAACCCTGTCTCAAAAAATTAATTAATTAATTAATTAATTAATTAATTTTAAAAAGAAGGTGTCCAAAGTCTCCAGTGTTCTTGCAGCTCTCAGTTGGTACTGTCTTATATATGTCCCTTTAGCCTCTGTTGCCCTCTGGTATATATGAAGTTCTCAAGATCTATGGGACCTTTATAAATCTGCTAACCTTATTTCTAAGCTTACATTCTTTTTCTTTCTTCCTACCTCCCTGAGTCCCTAGTGACCTTTTATTCCCAAAGGGTACTGAAGTTACATTTAAGACCTATGTGCTGTATACACATTGCTAATTAATTCTAAATTTTGGCATATGGACACAGAGGTAACTCATGACTTCAAAGTCTTCAGAATAGAAATTATCAGAGCTTTTCATTTCATTTACTGTGTTTAACATTGTTATTGGTACTAATTTTATTATGGTGACAAAGCTAATGTGATTATTCTGTTCAAATACCTCCCATGATGTGCCAGAACTGAGAACTTAAGGGTCATTGCAGATTCAAAGAGGACAACCCAGGAAGGTGTCACTTCCCAAGGGTCCCGAATAATAGACTTGCAACAAACTTTCCCCTGACACCAGGCAAGGAATTAAACAAATAACATTAGTAACAACAAAAGTAGAAAGAAGAAAACATTCAAAAAGCCAGACACAAAGATCACCACCACAGGGGAAAGGGAAGTAGAGCAAGTTGAAACTCAAACACCACGACTCTTTGAGATAGTATCAAAAGCAGATCTAGTAAAATGGAAATCAGAACTCATCTCTGAGATGAAAACACAGAAACTGTCCACAGTGAAAGACACCATTAAAGAAGAGATTAGCAAGATATAGAATCTAAGATAGCATGAGCAATGGAAGCTTTTAAACAGCTTCAGCAGAGCTCCAGGTGATGAAGAAGGAGAATGAAAGTTTGCAAAGTAGGATGAATGAAGCAGAGAACCAAATTTCAGACTTAGAGGACAGGATAGCAGCCAATGAACAGGAAAGACATAATGTATAGAAAAGGGCAAGGGACCATGGAAAAGGCAATCCAACAGCTTCTAGATGATTCAAAGAAGAATAACATAAGACTGATTGGAGTCACTGAGGAGGTAGGAGACAATGCAAAAGACATAAAAAACCTGTTGTCAGAGATAA
>PVIC010052234.1:0-12197 GCA_004025085.1 Thryonomys swinderianus | reverse complement strand
GGAGGTGAGGTCAAAAGGAGCTGAAAAATCAGAGGAGTCTCCAGCCAGCCACTCTCAGTCAAGCACGTACCACTGCCGAAGCTGCTCCATGAGAGGATGAGGCTTCTGGCCACAGGAAGCTCCTTTTCTGCAGGCTTTTGACCAAGCACCTCAGGAGGAGCTGAGGCTGCTGTGAGAAGCAAGGCCAACAGTAGAGACCGGACGCAGAGCGGAAGTGAGCGAGGACAAACAGGAAGCTGCTGGATACCGACCGTGTTGGCCCCCTGAGCAGAACAGCTACTGCCATTGCCCAGAAATGGCTCTGTCCTGGCTTTAAGAGAGGACAGAGAGTTGAAGGGGTCCCAGTCCTGTCAGTTTCCCTTGGGGGAGCCCAGGTGTGCAAGCAGAGAAGCGTGGCTAAGGGTCATGAGGCCAAGAAACCTGGCATGGAACCAGACGGTCCATCTGAGGGTCTCTCAACATCGGCGCCACTGGCACTTCGTGTTGGACAACTTTATTGTGGGAAACTGTCCTGGACAGCACAGGATGCCCAGTAGTGTCCCCAGCCTCTGCCCACAGATACCAGGAGCCCCGTGCCAAGGAGAAACAACCACAGTGTCTCCAGACTCACCAAGTATCCACAGGGTGGACAAAATCATCCAGGTGAGAAATGCTGACTCATGCTCTGCGTTGATGTACACCTTTGGTTTTTGATTCTCTTTCTTTAACCCTTTGTCACTTCCTTCCATCCTCCATTTCTCGCTCTTCTTCCCCACTTCCTATCATCTACCCTATAGTTTGCTCTTGTTTATATATTGGATTTCTCATATATGAGGAACAATGGAATTTTTAAAGGTGTGTGTTTACTTCACTTAGCATTTTGTCCTCATGGGTACTCTGGGGGATCCGTGAACCCTCAAATGTTTCTATTCTCCTTTATGGTAGCGCAGTACTCCACTGCCTTCTAGTCTTGATTAACACAAACATGACAAACTGCTTAGGATGTAAAACCCTCTTGTCCTTCACAGAGCCATTCGGTGATTTTCCTCTCTGATATCTAGTTTAGCAAGTAAATAGAACAAATAAATAAAACTTTCCATTACTGTGGTGTTCATCATCTTTCTTTTTTTTTTTTTTTTTTTTTTTTGAGCCAGGGTCTCGCTTTTGTAGCTCAGGCTGGCCCTGAGCTCACTATGTAGCCCAGGCAAGCCTGGAACTCAGCAATCCTCCTGCCTCTGCCTCCTGAGTGCTGGGATGACAGGCGTGAGCCACCACGCCCGGGACTGTGGTATGTGGTATTGATGGCTGGTGGGCATGAGTCACCACGCCCAGCACTGTATGTGGTTACCGGGATCGAACTCAGGGCCTTGTGCTTGCAAGGCAGGTGCCGGAACCACTGAGCTAAATCTCCAGCCCATCATCTTTCTTTTAATGGTCTTGAACACTCCACTAGGATCGCCTTGGAGATTCTCCCGTCTGAAGCAGTGGACAGCCTGACAGGAAGAGGAGGTCTTCAGGGGGCCCGTGGTCCAGAGATACGCTCCCCTTCCTGGGGAGCCCTTCTGTAGCAAAACACCTTTTGTGCTTGCTCAGTGGTAACCTGAGTCCTGGTTAGCAGTCTGCAGTGCACCACACGCAAGAGGGGACTCTTCTGTTGTACTAAGTTTTGTTGGTTGAGTTTTCAGTTCTTTTTTTTTTTTTTTTTCCTGAGACAGGGTCTCGCTTTGTAACTCAGGCTGGCCCTGAGCTCACTCTGTAGCCCAGCAAGCCTGGAACTCAGCAATCCTCCTGCCTCTGCCTCCCGAGTGCTGGGATGACAGCCTTGAGCCACCAGCTCAAGCCACCAGCCTTGAGCCCGGCTAGGTTTCAGTTTTGATTGGTAATCTCTATTAACTGTGCCCTGAAAGAAATGCTTGTCACTGAGTCTAAAACAAGGAGCTGCTAAGCGTCTGATCCAAACTCGATCTACAGGGTCCCAAGGACCTAAATTTGCAATCACTGTCTTTATTTCCTGTATGTTTTCGTGCAAATACTTGTCAACTAGAGAGAGCAATGCTGGCCAAGAATACTGGACAACTGGGTATCTACACACAAAAAAGAATGAGGTTGGGCTCCTACCTCACACCGTGTAGAAAACCGAAGTACTAATGGGCGAGAGACCTAAGGACAGAAGCTAGCACTAGACAGCTCCTAGAAGAACACATAGACATAAACTGCTGTGAACTTGGATTAGGCAACGTTCTCTCTGAAATGAACTTAAAACAAAAACAATAAAAGTAGGTAAGTGGGGCCTCTCCAAAATCAAGTTTTGTGCTTCAACAGATATCATCAAGGAAGTGAAAAGATAATCACAGAATAGCAGCAAATATTTATAAATCAAGCATTGATTCCGCAATAAAAAGACAAATAACAGGATGAGGAAGTAAGCAAAGGATTAGAGCAGTCAGTTCTTCTGGGAAAATACACAAACGGACCCATAAGTACATTGCAGATGCTCAGCATCCTCAGCTGTCGAGGAAATGCCAGTCAAACTAACGATGCCACACTTCATACCCAACGGGGTGTCTAGGCTCCAAAGGTAAATAAGGAGTGTCAGAAAGTTTGTAAAGTAATTACAGCCCTGTACATTATTATTCACATCATTAGATGTGAAGTTATATGGCTACTCTGCGGAATAATTTGGAAATTCCTCCAGTGGTTACTGTGTGCCCCTATAATCCCTTTCCTATGATATACCCAAGACGAATGAAAATATGGCTACACCAAAGCTTGAGCAGGAATATCACTGGCATTACTATTCACAACAGCCAAAATATGGAAACCACCCAAAAGTCCACCAACTGGTGAGTATATGCATAAAACATGGTAAGCATTTTCTTACACTACTGCTTGTCAAAAAGAATAAATGCTACACTGACACACTGTAACATCAGTGAGATTTGAAAATTATACACTTCTTTCAAGAAACCATCGCAAAGCAAAATGTATTACATGATTTTATTCATGAAATATCCAGAATGAGCAAATCATACGAGAGAAAGCTCAATAATTGTTGCCTACGCTGGAGGGAGGGCATAGATCCTGGCTGAAGACACAGCTTTTTAGGGCAGTAAAGATGTCCTACCCTGGTTTTAGTAACAGCCGTACAACTCTAGGAATATGTACTGAAAGGCATTTATGTTACTCTGAAAGGTAGATTTTCTGACATATATCAATACAGCTATTGTTTTTTTAAAAAAGAGTCAGATATAGACAGGGAAGTAAACTACCAGAGCTCTAGCTGAATTAGCCCTGGTGGTGTTGAGTTCCCAAATGGCTGAACCATCAGAAGAAATCGGGACCGCTGGGAAATTGCAGTGGAGATCCAAACCCCAGCAGGGCACTGTCGGAGAAGCCTTTAGGAGAAAGTGTATGGGAAAAAGAAAGCCACAGCCTCCAACTTGGAGGGCCCACCCTAAAGTTTACACAAGGCATGTGAGCATTGTCTCTCAGTTTACTGAGAGTTATGTAAAATGGGGAGAAATTGAGACAGATTCTGAACAGTAGGGGACTTTGGAAACACGTGCCCAGTGCCAAAAACAAAAGAAGTTGGAAAAGAAAAGGCAAAGTTTATTTCCAAAACATGCCAGGGAGCCAGACCTCAGAGGATTCACTTATATATAAAGCACAGACGTTTAAAACAACAATGCCAAATCTTTGCATTATTGCCAGTCACCACACTTACGTAATCTGTTGTGGAAAACCAGTCATTTTCAGGTTATTATCTCAATGGCAAGATTGATAACAACCATATCATGGGCATAATTAGCATCTTCATGAAAGTTACACTCACTTTTTGGGACGTGTTCGATATTTACTTACGTGAAGATGCGAAGGCCCCGCTTGTAGGGTTTTAGTTAAGTGTGACGTCCACAGGAACTTTGGGAACAGTGGTACATACTGTAGGAAGCAGGGCAAAATGTCAGTCTTGTGCTTTCAAGTCTTGTTTTACAAGCAAATTCTGGCTGTAAGCAAAAGAGTTCCTGCTGACATAACTTCAAAGGCCTTCAAGTGCACAGTTATGTTCTCTTTCCCTCCTTCAGAAAAGGAGAAATTATCTGTTGTATTAGTTTTCTATTGACACCGAACAAATTATCACTGTCAACCTAAATAACTGAGGGAGATTCTCCAAAGATTAAGAGGTTATTGTTGAGGGACTGGGGATTTCGCTCAGTGATTCCGGCAGCTGCCTCACAAGCGCAAGGTGACAAGTTCAATCCCTGGTACCAAGAAAAAACAAGTGAGAGGGAAAAGAGTTCACTGGTTAGTCGCATCGAGGAAGCTGAGGCAAGGAGGGGTCAGCTCGGCCTCTGCATTAGATTCTCATGGAAAACGGAATCCTACTAGGAACTGCACATGCCAGGGATCTGGGTTGTGCCTTCTTATGAGAATCTAACGCCTGATGGTCTCAGGTGGAGCTGAAGTAGCAACACTAGTGCTGGGAAGCAGCTGCAACTGCCTCAGCAGCGAACGAACCTGAGCAGAGAGGTTGGACTGCTCAGAGGCCGCAATCAATGGGCTGCTTGCAGAATCAGATCAAAGCCGCGTTGGTGAACAGCAAGTGACCAGTAAGCCGCATCTTTGTAGTGGCGGGTGAGTTGATGCATCTCAACTGCACAGCTGCTTCTGGTAGCAGAATCTGATGCTTATTTTAGTCTGCGTGTGTCCTGCCCGTCATTTTTTATTTACCTTTCCTGTCTGTACTGTCTGCCTCCCTGTGCACTTGTCTCAGTCATGGTTTTGGTAGCCCATAAGCTAACTGTAGAAAAATGAGTAAAAACCAAATGAGAATGGAGAGTTTCTTTGTAAAGGGGGGGGGGCTAATTATGAGATAGTAAGAGCCTCTACAGCTAAGCTATATTTAAAAGAAAACACCCAAGAGTCCTCCTTAAATTACAGGTTCACTGCAGTAGGTGATTCGCAGTCTCCAAACCCATTTTGAATAATATATATAGTGACTAACTACGCAGTGAGGCTACAAATCCTTCAAATATATGTATGAAAATCTTTTTTTTTTTTTTTTTGAGATAGGGTCTCACTTTTGTAGTTCAGGCTGGCCCTGAGCTCACTATGTAGCCAAGGCAACCTTGAACTCAGCAATCCTCCTGCCTCTGCTTCCTGAGGGCTGGGATGACAGGCGTGAGCCACCACGCCCGGCATTGTGGTATGTGGTATTGATTGCTGGTGGGCATGAGTCTCCACGCCCAGCATTGTATGTGGTTACCAGATCGAACTCAGTACCTTGCGCTTGCAAGGCAGGAACCAGAACCACTGAGCTAACCCTCCGGCCCTATATGAAAATCTTGATCAGGGAAGCATTTGTATTGTATGGATTCTGTCTGTCTGGAGAACTCTGTGTCTATCAACTGTTATTTTATTTTCATAAACCATATAGAAAAGAATATCATTTTGTATAAGACTGAAGAACTAGCTCTAAAGATATTCCTAGGTTTCCAACAGTACCTCATTCTGATGCTATTTTAGCTCCAATTCTGCTTGCAGTTAAAAATTGCTGCAGTAGCCGGTTGTGGTGGCTCACACCTGTAATCCCAGCACTCAGGAGGCAGAGGCAGGAGGACTGCTGAGTTTGAGGCTTGCCTGGGCTACATAGTGGGCTCAGGGCCAGCCTGAACTACAAAGTGAGACCCTGTCTCAAAAAAAAAAATTGCTGCAGTAAGATCTTTCTCAGACTTTTTTTAACATCTCTGTTAATAAAGGCAGTTGGTGATTTTCCTTTCTTTGGGAAAACTAACAATATTTCTGCAGATACAACTCAGAGGAAGCTTTGTACCTTGCCTGGATCAGTACATTTGTGTGCATACATGAATATATCATGATGCATACCATAAACAAATTATTCTAAATTTGTAATATTTAAGGAGGGGGGAAAATGTTTATCAGCCACAGGTGGCTGGTGGCTAACATATTTAATAATGTGGATAGACATATTTCTATTCTTCTAGAAATTTCTTTTGGTTAACGTGGTCTAGAAATCATACCATTCCTACTTGGGTAACTTTTATTTAAACAATATAAAGATGACCTGTCAAAGACAAATGAAAACAGCATAATACTCTACCAGGTTGTCATTCACTCAGTTTTAGATGACTTCAGCTCATATTTACCCCTCCTGGAAGAATCTCAAGAAAATCCAATCCTCTCAAAGAAACAAGTGGCTAAAAATGATAAAACCTCAAAGGGAAAATTACCATTTATCCCAGAGCATAGTCTCTTCAAAAACAAGAAACAAGCCAGTGTCATGGGCAGCAGCCATGTCAGTGACTATAGTCCCAGCTACGCAGGAGGCTGAGGCAGGAGAATTGCTCGAGCTCAGGCTAGCTTGGCAATGAGACCTCCCCCCACACACACCAAAACAGGGAACTGATTTGATCTGGGGAACTTAGAAAAGGTGTTAAAGGCAGTTGATTCCCAAGTTTTCCAGTATAACTTGACCCTTTTGTGGACTTATCAAAAACAGATAACCAGAAAACTTACTTGAGGCTGAAAACAACCTTGCCACTTTTAAATCTAAGTTATGGCGGCTGCCTTCCTGGATCTACCTGAGAGCAGAGGCTTTGCCTCAACAATCTCCTGGAAAGCCCCAGAAACTACCTCTGACGTAGGCCCTTCTCCAGACTGGACAGCATGGCAGGGCATTTCCTGCTTGTCATGTGCTCTGAGGGCCAGAAACTGATCACCGTGTCTGCAGATGTTACCCAGGTCTTTCCGTGAGCCTCACAGACTCCTCACCGTGAATGACTGACAAGCACCACCCAGCACGTTCAGCGAGCCGATTAACTGTGCAGGTGCAAGGACCGCAGAGCTGGCTTCTCACAGTGTCACCTGTGGTGTTAGGAGCTCGAAGCCCAGGCTGCCTCCCCACCCCAACAGGACAGAGCCCAGGACTACGTGGCAGCAATGGAGGGAAGCGTCGTCCGCGAGGGAGGTGTAGCTGAGGGCTTCCTAGGGAACAGGGAACAAACACCCCTTTGAAATACTCGAAGTCATTACCGCTGAGGTCATGCACGACTTCATAAAACGGCCTGGAAGCTAACTTCCTGCCTAGAGGCAGCCCAGACCAGTGGTGGAGACAGTGTTCATGATCCGGCAGTGCTGGGACACCGGGAACAGCTGACCTCAGCAAGCAGGCCGAAAAGACGGGATGAAAAATAGACTCAGTGCTCCCAAAAGATGCATTCACATTAAAAGTTTAAAAGTTAGCACGAGCAATACTTCAGAAGGTTAAGGGACTGCGCTGCGAGGTTGTGAGACAAAAATCAATGCACTTTTCTCTTCCTTTGTGAGAGTTATCCACGATGAGGGAAATGAATAGGGTTTTATGCAACATCTGCCTCAGACAAAGTGCTCAGGTACAGATTCAGAAAACACCAGCACTGGCTAACTTCAGACCATTTTGTTCATGTCAAAGGTCTCTAACTGACCAGGTTCCACCAAAACACCGGGGTGAATATTGATCGCAAGGGACAGCATCGCTTCCGCCAGGAGGAGAGTCTGTGAGGAAATATCTCCTCCGCAGCAGGAGACGTGAGCGGCTTGGGCCACGTCCGTCGTATCATAACCGAGGAGAAGAAAAGACAGGCGGTGAGGGCGAGAACTAACTGGTCTGAGCCACATTCTCGAAGGCTCTTTCTAGACACCGCACATGTGTCCAGGTCCTGAGACTCTGACTGCATGTTCAGGACGCCTGTAAATTCTCTGGATGGTGAAAACCCCCAAGCAGAAAAGCCATTTAAATAATCAAGTTTTTAAAGGATGGACAGTGTGCTTTCCTGTGGAGAAGCCGCCGTGGTTCCCTGATAATACAGGTGCGCGCTGACTAGAACAATCATAAAGGATCTCCACAAGGTGTTATCCACTGAGTCAAAAATCGTATTGTCCCTACTGTCCAGTTTCTAAGAAAAGAAGAACAAGGTACAAATGGAACTACGAAATTCAAATTGGTTATGTTCTCTGCAATGCTTCATAGTCCCCACTGAGGATTTCACTGCTCGCAGCCACCGTCCACCCCACCTTGATCTCTTAGACTGTAACCTCGTGAACTAATAACCCCGTGACCATGAAAGTTTTAGGAAACATCAGCACTCTGACCCTGATGCAGGCAGACCCAGCTAACTACCATGAAAGAGAAATTTGGGAAAACATTCCTCCATGGGTAGAAATTAGATCTTCAAAAAAGTCCTACAGGGTGAATATGAGTATTCTGGAAAAGGCGCTGTTGGAAATTCTCTCTGGAAAAATGATGGAAGGACTCAGTGGAGGCTCCTCACAGACAGCATAGTCAAACTACAACGAATATGCACTTGGGTAGGTTTCTCCCTTGTGCAGAAAGAAGGCCACAGATACTGATGTGCTCACCCCGGACAACCAGATACCCATATTCTGCATGCCTGCTATGGTTCAAATCTCAAATGTTCCCCTGGCCAGGAGAGGCAGGAGTTTTGTTCTCAGCTCCTTTCCCCTTGCGCTGCTTCTTATCTGCCAAGAGGTTAGCGGCTTTCCCCCCCTCACCACCTTCGGCTGTGATGTTTCGGCCCTAGAGCACCAGCCACAGACAGAATTCCCCAGCCCTGGAGCCACACTGAGCATCTCCTCTTTTAAATTGTGGGTGTGGTGTATTTTGCCCCAGCAATAAAAAATGACTAATATGATATCTTTTTTTGTGTGTGTGTGAGACAGGGTCTCACTTTGTAGTTCAGGCTGGCCCCGAGCTCACTATGTAGCCCAGGCAAGCCTCGAACTCAGCAATCCTCCTGCCTCTGCCTCCTGAGTGCTGGGATGACAGGTGTGAGCCACCATGCCTGGCTAATATGATATCTTAAACTAAGCTTTATAAAGACCTCTTGCTCATGAGAAAACAAAACAGTTGAGCCACTTTGGAAACAGTTCGTCAGTCCTTTTAAAGCTGAACATATATACTCTGTGATCTAGTTATATACGACAAGTGTTACTCTGTGAAATGAAAATTATCTTCACACAAAAACCTATACAGAAATGTGTAAAGCAGGCTTATTCATGGTACATACAACTATGGAAAGAGTCCATCAACTGGTAACCTCAGAGCCAAATTGTGATGCATCTGAACAGTGACTACTACTCATCATGGTGTGGGAATGAACTACTGATCCAACAACAGCATGAATGCCTTGTGCTAAGTAGACAAGCCACATTCCAAAGTCACACTGCATTTGGAGGGGCCAGAGCTACAAGAAAACAGAGCAAAGCTGGGCTGGCTGATGGCTCCGATGCAGAGGAATCTCTAGTGGTGTCAGAAGCATTATGTCGTGACTGTGTGGGAGGTGCTAACAACGGTTTCGATGAAACAGAACTCTATAATAAGACTTTTACTGCATATTGACTGTACATCATTAAATGTAAAATAAATCAATAAAATGAAAAGTCTACTTGATACAGCCCCCAAAACGGATCTGAACATGATCTGGATCTGAAAGCTTAATAATTTTCTTCTCCTTTGAGATTAACCTTTCATCCCTGAATAAGGTAGGGCCATGAGAAAGGACTGCAAAAGAACAACTCATAATGATAGCGACACTTGCCTGGGATTTAATCAAACCCGAACACTGTTTCAACCAGCCAAAGCTGATAAATGATAATAAACTTGGATCAGTGTACTAGCAAAGATGATAAAAAACTAAGAGTAATGCCAATTTCCAAGATCCTCACTGGTGTTCACTGAAAATCCTTAACGATGCACCTTCAGCAGCCAGTTTACAGACGTGTGGACCCAGTTCTGCCCTATCCAGGGGCCGAGTTGTAATCTGTCATTGACAAAATCACCACAAATCTCCCTTTCTAGTACTTAAAATCTCTGACTTATTTTCCCTTGGAGGAAATACTCAGGGAATAAATACATACACACAGTGTTCCCATTGTCATTATCTTCCCTTTAATGACCCACAAAGTAACAACACGCCCAGATAATCACTACTCGGTCAAGAACTAGAACAGAACTACAGCCCCGGAAGTACATAGTGCCTTTCTCCTTCCCAAAGGCAGCCAGTCTCATACTTACAATGACAGAGATCAGTTTTTCCTCTTTTGGAACTTTATATAAATAGAATCTTATAATTCTGTGCTTCCATATTACATTAGTGGGACTTATCCCTGGTACTGCATTGTGATTGGTTGTAAAACAAATCATCTTTATTGCTCTGTGGTGTCCCACTACATGGCTATCACATGTATTTATCTATCTGCTATTGAAAGCTGTTTGGATTTTTTTGAGTTATTACAAACAATACTTTTATATATCTTTCAGGTTTTGAACAATGTGACTTTCTTACTTCTTCAAAAGTGAATCAAAATTTTACAGTAGTAAAAAATTGCAATGAGTATTTTTTTGATTTATTGACAAATACCAGTACATATACATTCTTGTGTATAAAATAGTGAGGGTTTTTTTGTTTTGTTTTGTTTCGTTTTTGAGACAGGGTCTCGCTTTGTAACTCAGGCTGGCCCTGAGCTCACTATGTAGCCCAGGCAAACCTGGAACTCAGCAATCCTCCTGTCTCTGCCTCCTGAGTGTTGGGATTACAGGCGTGAGCCACCATGCCCGGCACTGTGGTATGTGGTATTGATGGCTGGTGGACGTGAGTCACCACAGCCAGCATTGTATATGGTTACTGGGATCAAACTCAAAAGCTTGCACTTGCGAGGCAGGTGCCAGAACCACTGAGCTAAATCTCCGGCCCTGTAAAATAGTTTTAATATAGTACTTTATTTTTTCCTTTGCAAGTAGAATAATTCTAATTGTTCCAAAGCATTAGTTGTATTTACATGAACTGAGAGTGTGGTTTTAAATGTAGCATTTTTTGCTGATTCGTAGAGAATTCTTTATGTAATGAAAATTAGCATTAGCAAATAAGGCCAACAGTGCCCGTAAGTGCTTTAAAAAAAGAAATAAAAGGCCCATTCGGAAGAATGCAGAGAATTATATGCTTTGAGAAGATGAAACTTTATACCATAAAATTCAGCCACCCTCACTCTGTTTAATTCAGCCAATTTATCCCTGAGATTATTCTTTAAAATCTGTATATAAACAACACACAGGCACGTACTGGGTCACATGCTACCATTCAGTACAATATTCACAGAGCCATGTGGACACACGCAGTTATACTTGTAGAAAATGCAACACAGAGAAATCGTAAAACCACTAATGGCTCACGGTCTCCATTTTGCTAGTAATGGTTACTCTGAGGGTTGTTATTAAATGGACGTAAAAAGTGTTACCTGTGGAATGACGGTCCTTGTCCGTGTGAGTACAAATGTAATTCGGTGCCACCCAGTGACCTTCAGAACACCAGGGTTTTCCGTGTCGGTCTCTAAGTGATCAGAAATGTCTGGGGAGAATGCGGACACCCCGTGAGAACTCACAAAGAGCCTGTGCTGCAGGTTTCTACGGCCAAACTGGGAGGTTGATAAAAGAGCAGATCGACCCAAAAAAGCAGTATCAGAGCTTTGATTTTGCTACCGTGTTTTTGTGCATGCCTTTAAAAAATCAGCTTTGTGAGCATTTCCTGCTAAACAAAACAAAACACATCTACAACACAGCTTGATAAAATACATCCGCCGAAGTCGTGCTACTGGACCGTCCACTGGACTGGGCCGCTGTTCTGACAGCGCAGGCGCTGCCGCCTGGCCCGGGAGAGTCCCCGCCTGCCCTCTGCTGCCCGCGCCACCCATGCTCCGGGCCCGTCCCTGAGCCGACGGCTCCCACCTCAACTGGGCTCCTGGGCCTCACTGCCTCTTCCCCGGGCTCCCGTCTCCACACCCGCCGGGCCCACGCCCTGCCTGCCCCAGGAGGAAATGGGGCGGGCCTCGGAAGAGCCACATCTCGAGGGCTCGTTTTAGCAACAGCACTGGGGGAACGCACAGCCTCACTCTGCCGATGAGTGCCTCTTGACATGGAAGTATACTGAAAAGCGGGATGATCCTTCAATGTGAAATCTTTTGTACTGTAAAAATTAATTGCTAAGTTTCCTCAGCACTGCGAGCTTCCCTTCAGTAACATGGCCGTGAGCCGGGACAGCTGTGCTGACGCATAAGCCACTGTCTGCGTCTTACACCGGAAGCTGCTCTGCGGGGCTGCGAGAGCTGCGGCCCCAGATAATACGCTGTTTCCATCTGTCAGACTTTCT
>PVIC010052233.1:0-12239 GCA_004025085.1 Thryonomys swinderianus | reverse complement strand
GGGAGGGCCGGCAGTGGTGTCAGATCGGTGAATAAGGGGGGTGAAGCCCCACCAGGGGGGTTCCAAGCCTTTCCTTGGATGGCACTCAGCAGCAGCCCTCACCCGGGTCACACTTCACACAGATACAAGGGACGTCAAGACCTGCTTCAGATGATGCCAGCGTCGTGGGTACGTGAGTTCTAGGTGGCAGAGGCCTTCTGAGTGATTCATGGCAAAAGGCTCTTTCTCACAATAAATATAGTTTTTAAACATTCACCATATATTTGATCACATCTTATAGGATCTTGGTGCTGACAACAAATGCAGAGTTTTGCTTCATGAGACAGACCAGTTACCCCTCACAATAAGAGAACCCCTGAGACAGTCTACCGCGGAGACCTTTTGGCTGAGTAATTCCCAAGTGTTTTCTGGCAGCCGCCAAGGAATCAGCTGGGAACTTGCTAGAAATCTGTCTCTTTGGTTGGAACTCAGGAAGTCTGACTCAGCATATCTCGGAGGATGTCCGCAGTCTGTATTTTAGGGGCTCCTTCTGTGAATCAGTGAGCGCCCCAATGCACGGCCCACTGGCGTGTCCGCAGGCGGCCCCGGGCCGTGCTCCTCCGTTTGCTCCCAGGCTGTGGAGGGCGTCGAGGCCGTGTGGTAAGTGAGAGGGACTTGCTTTGGAAGCGGACCCCTCTTTGCTCCAGGCGTGCTCTCCGACGCGCGCGCAGCTGGACGCGGGAAGATCCACCGCACTGCGGCAGGTGCGTGATCCCCACAGGGCTGCTCCAGTGAGAGCGGAGAAGCTCTGCTGGGAGGTAAATAAAGGCCCAGGCACGCATTCAGCAGGTGGGCGGCGGCAAATACCCTTCCAGGTAAGGAAGATAAACGCTCTGAGGCACAGACCTGGGGGGGCACATTACCCCAGAGAAACTACAAGCGCTACAGCATTTCTGACGTCACAACGGTTTCAGCAAGCAATGGCCCGAACAGCTAAAGGGGTCCGGGAACACATCACAAGGCCGATGGCCACTGGGAAGGAGTGGACATCTCCTGGAAGAGGGCTTCGGCAGTCTTGGGGAGTCTATCGGTTGGGGTTCACCAGAGGAAGAGATTGGCTGTAAAATGTGTGTGTGTGTGTGTGTGTGTGTGTGTGTGTGTGTGTGGTTACACAAAGGGTCTCCTGGGGAGGGCGGCAGGGGCACGGCGGAATCGGAGGTGGAGGAATGCGCACCGGCCACCTGCGGAGAGCAGAAGCAGGCGGAAGGCTGGAGGCCGGAAGCGGAAGCGGAAGGCCGGAAGCGGAAGCGGAGGTTCCCTGCGGAGTCCGAGTGGCCCTGAGCTTTAGAGCCGAGGGGCAGCCTGAAGGGCCTGGAGAGCAAGGTCTAATGGCGGTGGAGGTCAGAGCTCCTCCGAAGAGGAGAAAGCGGAAAGCTGCTTTTTTGTTCCCTTTGTCTTCTGTGCCACCCGCATCGAGTCGGCCTGCCCTGCTCGGTTTGTAACCCGCCTGACAGTCATCCCCAGACGCCGGAGCTTCCGGCTCTGCTAGCTTCGTATGCAAGTCAAGCTGACGAGCCGCGTTAGCAACGGCAGAGAGGTGAGCTGCACTTGCGGGGTGTGTCTCCACACCTTTCTTTTTTGTCAGGAACTGAGTTCCTTCCTCAAGACACGCAGCTTCAGAAATCTCTCCAGTCCTGTTCGGCATCCCGGACGCTACAGCCCGTTGTATTTTCAGATCATCGCCCCACCGTTCTTACCTGAAAAATCAATTGGGATTTAGTTCTGAATTTTTTTTTTTTTTTTGAGACAGGGTCTCGCTTTGTAGTTCAGGCTGGCCCTGAGCTCACTCTGGTGCCCAGGCAAGCCGCGAACTCAGCAATCCTGTCTCTGCCTCCCGAGTGCTGGGATGACAGGCGTGAGCCACCACGCCCGGCTAGTTCTGAAATTTTTGAGTGTTTACTTTTCCATTCCTCACCACTCTCCAGGATTTTGCCTCTCAGATCCCAACCAACATGGCAGCCGGAGATTCTGCCTTCTGTGTGTTTACTCTAACAAAACAAGCACATTTCACTCGACCTCGTGTTTCTTCAAAGAACATTCACAAATATCTTGATAGAAAAAGCCGAGATACGTGTGAATGCTTCCATTGCTTCTGCTGTCAGCTCATCACGGTGAGGTTACCTCCAGTGAGTTCCGAAGGTTGTTCATGCAGTGGGGTCCGTGGGTTGCTGAGTCCTACACAAGCTGATCCTGCATCACAAGACTAGAAATCTGGAATGTTCCTTGTGTCTTCTGACAGCTATAATTACACTGCATTAGAAGATACGCGTTTTGAATTTCAGCTCATCCTAATTCACGCAGAACTAAATTTATAATAAATTATGGTTAACCAAATATTTTAAGAATTATTAAATACCTTTTCTTCTCACATTTAAAGGTATATTTAATCTCCATCAGTAGGTATCTAGTCTAAATGTCCAGTTAGAAAGAGACATATGTTTCCATTCAGTAACAGGAAAAAATTTTAAGGTCAGAAGAACAAAATAATTTCACATAGTATGATGAAAAATGTGAGATTAGAGTAAGGGAGGACCGATGGTGTAATTATTTACAGACTCATTAATTTTCTTGTCTATAGTTTGGCCAAGTGAAAATAGTAATTATTATATTTCAAGATTGTTGCTGTGATACGTGGCTCAGGATATCTATGGTAGGATTATCTATGGAGTGGGTATTTTTAGAGAGCAGAGATCATTCAATAAAGGTATGAAATATGAATTATAACGTCTCCACTCCATGAACTGGTGCAGCCATTAAAAACATGTTCACATATATGAGAATTTGAGGGCTTATCTTGAGATTTTTAAGTGATAAAAAGTGACATGAAGCCAGGCGTGGTGGCTCATGCCTGTCATCCCAGCACTTAGGAGGCAGAGGCAGGAGGATTGCTGAGTTCAAGGCTTGCCTAGGCTACATAGTGAGCTCAGAGCCAGCCTGAACTACGAAGCGAGACCCTGTCTCAAAAAGAAAAAAAAAGTGACATGAAGATATCTGAGTATAACTTTAGAAATACACAAAAATTTATAATATGTGTGTGCACTGCATATATTACACCCAGGAAAGCCACTGAGGGACAGTACTGTGTTAGGATGAGTTTCCTCAATAAGAAAGACCGTGAACTGATGGTGGAGGCAGGTTGATGTAAGAGAAAGAAAGGAGAGAAGAGGTGGAGACCCATGAAAAGATTGATTTAAAGAACATGTCAGCACTGAACAGTGTTCTGTATTTTATAAAACCGCATTTGTCAACAAGGACAAATTCACTTATCAGCATTAACTTTTCCATTTTAGACTTACATGAGGTACAGTCAAAATATATGATGAATGTTTAAATTAAAAATTTGATTACAGCAAAGACAGTGCTATTAATACCCTCAGAATATTGCACCTCACTTGGAACATCCTTTTTTTTAAAAAAATTTAAGTCTTGCCAGGTGTGGTGGCTCACGCCTATAATCCCAGCACCTGGGAGGCAGAGACAGGAGGACTGCTGAATTTGAGGCTTGCCTGGGCTACATAGTGAGTTCAGAGTTAACCTGAACTACAAAGTGAGACCCTGTCTCAAAAAAAAAAAAATTAAAGTCTTTATTGGTATATACAGCTTTTATATACAGCTCACGATCACACACAACATTGGGGAATTTGTACCAGTATATAACACAAGTTAATTCTCATTTTTACCCCCCACCTCCTATATACATACATGCTCTTTTATTTTCTTTCTGAATCATGTTTATTCCTTCCCCTCATTATATTCCCACAACGTCCTGACCCCATAATTTTTTCCACTATCTGAAGCAGTTCTGGTGATCCTCTTTTGTGAATGATTTTACAAGATGTGAAAAAAAATATAGTAAACGCTGTTGCCAAGTGCAATGCAACAGAAAGGCTGGCTCAGAAAAGCATTAGGTTCTGTCCTCTTCCACCTTACCCAGGGCTGGTCTCCTGCTTAGAGACTGCAGTTTGTTTAGAGTAAATGAATCCCACCTGGTCCTAGATAGTTTAGGTTCCGTAATTCAAAAGGCCAGACAAAACTGCGATAGTTACCAACAATGGTCACTGAATTAGTCTAGTTGGAAAAGAAATATCTGTTCCTGGTTTTCACGGGGCCCTTAGTTCCCTAATTTCCCTATTAATCTTTGGGTCATGCTTGCTGAACCTTATAACTTCTTTTATGTCTCTTGGGATTTAGCGATTATGTGTTAGGAAGATGCTCATTGGAAGATTCCAGCCCACTCCAAGGCCCAGCCCTGAAATACTGGAAACCTTCCACTAGCCCCTCAGGGTTCAGTTACGGTAAGAGTTTGTGATTCTTATACTTGTAGGGCTGCACTCATGCTCAGCAGGAAGCGATTCAGGGAGAACCAAAACCATAGGCCTTCAGCAACTCCAAGAGAGTTATGGGGCTCATCTCTCAGGGGAAAGTGGAGAGAGGTGGTAGAAGGAAGAACTTTCTGGAAGGGACCTGCAGGGCAAAGGATAAATGAGAGATCCTCTCTCAAAAGTCATAGAATGCATATAGTTCTAACAACTAAACCTTATCTGGTAAAGACAAGGGGGCGTGTCTGTTGTAGAGGCCCGGTGGGGGGGGGGCTGAAAAAACCACAGAATATCAGGCTTTAGTTATAATTAGTCATAACTAATTTCAGTCTTGTTGCATGGTGGCTTTGACCATCCTGATGGACTGTAGAGCAGGAGAAGTTCTACCAAGGCCCATATAAAGGCAGTTTCCTCCCAACAGAAGGAGGAGACTTGTGCTTGATGAAGTAATTCTGTGATAAGACCCATGGGGCCATCATGATCTCTGACAGCCTTTTTCAAGACCTAATGATTCCTACAAGGTGAAGTCTCCATGTCTGTGATGAGGTGTGGGCTGAGGCCTAGTGCACTTACCACTCAACACACTGGCTTTCTGCTCCAATATTCTGTAGACAAATCTGCATTAAAGAAACGTGGACAACTCCGGCTCACTGCCTTTTAAAGATGTGTTTCCTCTAGAAAGTTCAATACTTAGTTCTGCATCAGTGGTCGACAAAACATGCTTAGAGTGTGAATGCTTAGCATGTGGGCATAAGTATAAATGTAGCTCAAATCCTAAACTGACCTTGCATGAAATCGTACCACAGAGTTTTACTTGTCTACATTTTCCCAGTGCTTTTCACACACCTATAATGTGTTTTAACTTTCAAAGAGTCACGAATATAAATAACACATTCACAGAAAATACACCTGCCATCACATTTTGGGTATTTCTGGATGGTCTTTCAGCCAACCGTTTTAGGTAGAAGGTCAGCTGTGGTAAGAGGAGGACATCTGTGTCCTGTGCCAGCCCAAATTGTCTGTCCTGCCAGTCCTTGGGAAATGAACAACTGAGAGGACAGGTGGGGCGTCACGTGAGGCAGAAGGACACTTGCAAGTGAACCTGGGTTCCCTATAGCTCCTGTACAGGTGTCTTGGCCCAGAAAGCATTCAAAGGATGTCTTTGATGGAGGGGAGAGGAGTGAGGAGAAAACTGCCTGGGGGCAGTGGCAGCAGCAAGAGTTGATTGTTGCCCCTGCCACACTGCTGTGATGCCAGTAGTAGACAAGAGAAGGGATAAACTTAATAGCCCTACATTAGGGCTGAGGATGTGGCTCAGTGGTACAGCACCTGCCTGGCAAGCAAGCACATGGTCCAGGGTTTGATCTTCATCTTCAAAGAAAATCATAAGTTGATCCAAAATTGACACCACCCAGAATTGAGCAAAATGTTAGCATACAACAAAAGAAGTTAATCCAACTCACAACAGTAATCCTAAGTGAGGAATGTTCCTCTAACAAGTATTAATTTATCTCGTTTCTTTCCCAACTTTTCTACTCTGAGAGTCTGAAAGTATAGTATATGAACTATCTCTCTCCAAATTTTGAGCACTGATTTCTAGACTCAGGTAAATGTAGCAATATTTACTGCAGAATTTAGAAAGAATTTAGTGAGTCCCTTTCCTAGATCTACATTCTTAGAATCTGGGAGATTTCTAAAAAGTATGTAAATTTTCCCTCTCTCTATCTCCCTCTGGGGTTACATTTGATTGCTTCCAAAATTTTTTGGATTTACATGAACTGTATGAAATATTTTGTTACCTTGAATCTGTGGGAAACAATGCATTTTTAAATAATGGTACATTTTAACTAAACAATAGCTTAAATCATATAAGACACTGGGCATTAGAAAAGGTCCCTCAATTTCTTTTAAAAAATAGTGGTGTCAATATTTTAAACTCTGTTGGCCTTTAACATTCTTTGGGATTATCTGTAACATATGGTACATTCTAGAAGATATTGGTAAGTGTTACATTTGTGTAGTTGGATGCTCAGGAAGGAGTTCACAAACAATGGACTAATAAACTTTAGTAAATGGATAATCTTCTGGTAAATCTGGCAACAATGTTAATAGTCAAATGGAAACTGCTGGAATTTGGTGAGGAATAATATACAGCCATTATCTGTGTAAAAGCAGGATGCCTGCAGAATACTGGGAACTTTGTTACAGTTCTTTGGGACAAATGTATAAAGACAAGATACCTTCACATAAATGAAAGAAGTTGTTATGTCATTATGAAAACTATCTCCATGGAGATAAATTTTTTTTTCCCTTTTTTGAGACAGGGTCTCGCTTTGTGGTTCAGGCTGGCTCTGAGCTCACTATGTAGTCCAGGCAAGCCTCGAACTCAGCAATCCTCCTGCCTCTGCCTCCCGAGTTCTGGGATTACAGCCGTGAGTCTCCACGCTCAGCATTGTATGTGGTTTCCGGGGATCGAACTCAGGACCTTGAGCTTGCGAGGCAGGCGCCAGAACCACTGAGCTAACCCTCTGGCCCATGGAGATAAATTTTAAATCTTTTCCAATATGAGCAATGCAGGAGGTTGAAGCTAGTTCTCATATCATTGATCATTCCATGTATCTTAGGTGTCATGAACTAAAATTTTCAGGGGTATACTAAATAGCCCCCATGTATTCCTATAGACCCTGATACCCACGGGACCTGGCATATACATTTGCCACTGTACCTATTCACTCATTTTCTATCCTTGCTAGAAGATCACCAAGACTCAGTGCACAGCTTTTTCTGCAGCAGGCAGTGGTTTAACACGTGCAATCCAGTGAGGGGAGCACTGAACACCCCAGGCCAGGACGCAGAGATAGAGCTCCTGGGGGAGGTTTAGTAAAGAGGTCGGAAAGCAAATGTGGCCAACCTTTTGTCCCAAATGACAACTTTTGTTTAAACCCAGTCCTTGGTAGGACAATGGATGATTTTTTTTTTTTTGAGAAGTTGTATTACAGCCCTCTGAAGTTAAAGACTGCAGGTAGTGTAACTTTCTTCAACTGATAAAACTAAAAGGACATGTGGTCCTCTGGTCTAATTACACAGTTGTAATTTAATACAAGTCCCAAATTTGACAATGATCCATGGATTAGGGTATCATGTACTTGTTGTCAGATGAGAAAAACGCATTTACCTATAAATCTTAGGCAGGAAGAAGAGACACATTCTCACTTCGTAACATTTATTTCTTCATAAAATTGGTTAAAAACTGTCCTTGGCTTGTGTAATCAGTTCAGTGAATGCTTCTGAGGTCCATTTCCACTCCACAAGCCCCACTCTAAGGACATCAGTGAGGGCCTCATACACTGCTGCCTGCTCAATACTTTTACTTCTCCATCTTTTCAACTTCGTCAGTAATGATACATTATAAACAGAAGTATTTATCTTCCCAGTAACCCCATGTGGGGGCAATAAAGAGGTTGACACCAATTTTAAGCTTTTCCCTTTTTCCTCCAAATCATTTATTGCAGAAGAAAAATAGCTCCTCAAAAATAGATTCTTTACCACATGCTCAGTAAATTCTAGATGCTCAGTAAATTCTCATTCTCTGTCCCACTGTAAACATGCGTCTATGAAGATTAATGTTAAACTCAGCCCAAGGCTGAGCACGCGGTCTGAGTGGTAGCAAATAGCTCACCATTTCCCAGAGAGCCTTTGTTTTTTTCTGCTCAGTAGTGAATTTCAAGCTTGCCCTTCAATATGCCCAGCGGAAAATCACACCCTTCCTTGGTCAAACCTTCAAACCTTTCTGACCCCTGATTGACACACTGATAAGCTGGACCTCTTGATGTGCTATTTCATCTTTCAAACTGCTACAAATTTTGTTTGCCTTATGACAAATTTGGGTTGTTCATAAGTGAAGTCCAGTCTTGTGTTTTCAGAGAAAAATATAAAATAAAACAAAAATTTCAGGTCAAATTTTCTCCAACGTTGGATTTTATCAGTAAAATACATTTTTTGATGGTTAATGTAGTTAGTCATGGATGATTTATGTAAACTGTAAATTCAAATTGTGTCAAGACACAGATAAACAGTTACCTGAAAACCCCCAGTCATCTGCTTTTTTAAAAAATTGATTTTATTGGTGCATTTTATATGCACATCATGATCACACTCAACATTGAGAATTTATGCCAGTATATATGATTTAATTCTCCTTTTTTCCCATTCCCCTGCCCACTGTACAATCCCATGCCCCCTATACACATAAGCTTTGCTTCCTTTTTTATTACCATCACATTTTTTCTTTCCCTTCATTACTTATCCATACACCCCTTTTCCCTTTGAATATTTCCTATTTCACAATATCTATCATACATTCTAGAACTCATTTATATCTCCAGATTCTCATACCAAAGATACAGTATTTATACATCTGTGACCTATTTATTTCACTTATTATGTCCTCCAGCTACATCCATTTGAGAATAAATGACTCAAACTTATCATCCTTAATGGCAGAGTTATATTCCATTTTATAAAAAGAACTACACCTTCTTTATCCAGTATCCAACTGATGGGCATTTAGGGTGTTTTCGAGATTTATCTATCACAAACTGAGCTGCTATAAACATATGTCACTGTGATATGAATCTTTTAATTCTTTCATGTATATACCTAGCAGGGGAATAGCAGGGTCAGAAGGGACCTCTAATCTTAGGTTTTTGCAGAATCTCCACACTGATCTCCATTGTTCTCCACAGTGGTTGCACCAGTCTACATTCCCACCAACCGTGGAGAAGGGTTGCTTCCTTTCCTCAGCCTCTCCAACTGGTTGATTTTGAGATAGCAGCCATTCTTTGTGGACTGAAATGGAACCTCAGCATTGCCTTCATCTGCATGTCTGGAATGACCAGTGATGCTGAAGGTGATCTGTTAGGAATACTGTATAAAAGGCCATTGCTTTCTGTAAGTAGGCATATATGATGGGACGACAATTTTAAGGTATTGTTAGTTATTTAGACCAACTTAAAGTTCCCACTTGACTACTAACTAGAAAACTGGAGATAAAAGCGTCTCCAATTAAATTCTCACCCTGGCTGCCCAAGTGACCTAGAATTATTGTAGGGATAATGAGTCAGTTATAAACACAATATATTGAATCACAAAGAAGTCCATGGTGAGAAACAATCTGTTTTATTTCAGGCACAAAATTTCATCCACTTATTTACATTCACATTTTGCTCTTGAAAGAATACTTTCCCTCATCTTAAAATTTGTTCTTAGAATTCTCAACATGACCTTGATTGAGAAGATGATTTTTCAGTGATAAAAAACATCTTTGAGGCTTTGTGTCCTGTTCTGTCCTTGTACGATCTGAGTTGGACAAAAGCTTTCTCTAGCGAGCAAGGTGATTGGTTAATTCCATTGTTCTTGTACTGTTATTGTTTTCATCTTTTCCATTTTGTTTTATTTTTGATTGACATATAATAACTGTAACTGGGGGATAGGTATTTATTGGGTACAATGTGATGTTCTGAATTCATGTATAGATTTGTCGTGATAGAATTAGAAAGATCAACATAACCATCCCCTTAAACATTTATCTTTTTTCATAGTAAGAACATTCAAGATCCTCTTTTCCAGCTGTTTTAAATTGCACAGTGCAATGTGTCATGCTGTCCACTCTATTAAGAAAGAACAGTTCCTCATGTTTTGTTTCTTTTTATTTTAGAAAATAAAAAGAACTCAACCACACCGAAAAGGCCTGGATTTGGATTTCGGTGACAATACTTTGCATTTCAGTCTCTCCCTACTGGATTTCTATCCTGGAAGTTTTTTGGGTAAGACCCAGAGCATTGTGTCATCTTCCATGTGATTAGGTTGTTGCCCTAGGACACATTCTTTAATTACGTTCATCTGGGAAAGCTATGCTCCTCACCTGTGTGTCTGGGCACCAAGGAATGGGAATTTACCCATGAGTCTTTGCTTAGTAATTCTTGAATAGATAAGGATGTTGGGGGGGGCGCTAAACAAGGACCAGTTATGGTACATGTTAGTTCATGTTGGGATGGGGAGGACTCCTGTGCAGTCCCCAGTCCCAGACACCTGGTCGATGGACCAGCCAGACCATCTGTTAGCTCAGGTGTGTGCCCACATTTGCCTGACCAACGTACATTTCATGCTTCCATATTCTGATTCAGGTTTTTGATCATGGTTAATTGCTGTCCTATACACACACACTTAGCATTTAATACCAATACTCTTATCTAAAATATTCATTTGGATTTGTTTGCTTGAATTCTAGGTACTTTATAAAAAGCTGTAGATATTTGTTTCATGCTATGAAAAAATAACAGTGTACTACAAGTTGAGATAATTAGCAAACTCTGATTCATAATCTTTATTTTTGTTTTAATAAGACATCACAATCATTACTGTAGTCCCAGTGTCTTTATGCCCTACTTTCCTGAAATTTGATATTTAGTATTCACATTAATATTTTACATAATTATTGAATGTTCATTCTGAAGTATAGACATTATATTGTTCTTGAATGTATTATACTTTATGTAAATAATCTCAGATACAATATCATTTCTGGACTTGCTTTCAGCCTACTACACATTGCCACCTCTTTTTTTTTGGAGACAAGGTCTCGCTTTGTAGTTCAGGCTGTCTCTGAGCTCACTATGTAGCCTAGGCAAGTTTAGAACTCAGCAATCCTCCTGTCTCTGCCTCCCGAGTGCTGGGATTACAGGTGTGAGCCACCACGCCTGGCACTGTGGTATGTGGTATTGATTGCTGGTGGGCGTGAGTCTCCACACCCAGCATTGTATGTGGTTGCTGGGGATCAAACTCAGGACCTTGTGCTTGCGAGGCAGGTGCCGGAACCACTGAGCTACCCTCTGGCCCTGCCACCTTTTAAACTTTGTTGTAAATATTAATGTTCAGTAGGAAGATTTCCTTGAACTTGTTCTAATTCAAACTGATCTTGGGTATTTTTTGCCATATACTTTCAGATAATTTTTTAATTTCTACAAATACACTGATAGTCTTTTGATTAAAATTGAATGTAATTCATATATCCATTTTAAAATAATTGAAACCTTCATGTAATCCAAGAACATCCTTTATTCTTTTTTTATATTATTCTATGAAGTTTTCCTCCTCTCTTTAAGATATGAATGGCTTGAGTAACTTATAAATTTTGATATTGTTTTGAGCTCAGAAGTCATCTTTGAATTGTATCTAACATAAAAAGAAATGGTGCTGCATTTCATTCTTAAGGACAAAGATGTTTGTAAAGTTTAGTTAGATACTTTCTAAAAATAATATTGTTGGCTTTCATACTTTATGCATTTGTATGCATGTATTTGTATGAATCTTGAATGGATACTGGATTATACCAAATGCTTGTTTGCCGGGCATGGTGGCTCACACCTGTAATCCCAGCACTCAGGAGGCAGAGGCAGGAGGATTGCTGAGTTCGAGGCTTGCCTGGGCTACATAGTGAGCTCAGAGCCAGCCTGAACTACAAAGTGAGATCCTGTCTCAAAAAAAAAAAAGCAAAAACAAATGCTTGTTTGATTTATATTGAAGAAATATATAGGCAGTTCTTATTCTTTTTTTTTTTGAGACGGTCTCACTGACATTCATCTAAAATGTATTTTCCTATATATTTTAGTGTCACCTTCTTCATTATCTCACCAGACTATTTTGATTTGTAATACTTTCCTACAGAGAAACATAAACCGATGAATTAGCCTTTCCTCTAGCAGAACTGATCCAAATTTGTCTTCATTGGGGAGAAGCCAGGACCACATGGGTTCAGACACAGATGCACTGTTTCTGAAACTATCCCATGGTGTGCCTTCCAAATGGGAAATCCAAAAAAAA
>PVIC010052232.1:0-12159 GCA_004025085.1 Thryonomys swinderianus | reverse complement strand
ACCCTCGTCCTGCTCCCGTGCACAGCGAGCGCCCCGCCGCCCCGCAGAGCAGCGCCCGCAGCCAGCGAAGCTTCTGGGGAGCTGGCTCTGCTCCTGCCCGCAGGCCACGCGCGCTCACGGTCCTGCATCGCCTCGCGCACAAGTAACTTCCCCGCTGTGGGCCGATGCCCAGGAAACGGGCCTGCGGTAGCGGCAGGGAGGGCAGCTCTCCGACCGCTGCCCACGCGCCCCGGCAGGGCCAGCTCAGCTCCGCGTCCGTCCTCGCGGGGTCCCCGGACCCCGGCGCCCTCGGCAGCTCCCCCGCGCCAGGCCAGGGCCCAGCCCCACAGGCCGGTGCCCGGGCAGCGAGCCACCCCCCGGGAAGCCGGGCGCCAGAACGAGTGCGAGAAGGCTAATGCCGGAGTAACGAGCCGCGAAGATCTCAAGGTTCTGCTCTCGAGAGAAGGGAGCGGACAACGGCTGCCTGCGAGAATGTGTAGCCAAAGCCAGGACACCATTTTCGGTCCAGTTTATTTGAAACCACCTATTTGAAATAAACACCGTTAAAACTGTCAGACAACACGAAGGACAAGAAAACTGCATCACAAGAATGTCCCCAGAGGGCCGGAGAGTTAGCTCAGTGGTTCCGGTGCCTGCCTCACAAGCGCAAGGTCCTGAGTTCGATCCCGGTAACCACATACAATGCTGGGCGTGGAGACTCACGCCCACCAGCCATCAGTACCACATACCACAGTGCTGGGTGTGGTGGCTCACGCCTGTCATTCCAGCACTCGGGAGGCAGAGACAGGAGGATCGCTGAGTTTGAGGCTTGCCTGGGCTACGTAGTGAGCTCAGGGCCAGCCTGGACTACAAAGCGAGACCCTGTCTCAAAAAAAAAAAAGAATGTCCCCAGCACTTCGGCCTCCGTGGCAGCGTCACTCGTGCACCCTGCTCACCTTCCGAGGCCCCGAATCCCAGCTCGCTCACGCAGCAGCAGGCTGCACCGGCTCCCCACGGTTCCAGGCTGTCTACTCAAGCCACAGCATCACGAGCACCGCAAAGGGCAGACATGCTAAGAAAAAACAGCACATAAATGACTGAACTTGTCGTTCTTCAAGGCGGAGTAACCCTCCATTTTATAGAAAATACATTTTCTTTATCCAGTCTCCAGTCGATGGGCATCTGGGTTGTTTCCTAAGACTAGGCTATCACAAACTGAGCTGCTATGAACATGGGTGCACATATGTGTTTACAATATGATTCTTTCAGTTCCTTTGGGTATATTCCTAGCAGGGGGATAGCAGGGTCGAATGTGACCTCTAGTCCTAGTTTTCTGAGGAATCTCCACACACATCTCCACAATGGTTGCACAAGTCTGCAATCCCACCAGCAGTGGAGAAGCGTTTCTCTCTTTCTCCCCACAGCCTCGCCAGCATGTATCGTCGGTTGATTTTGTAATAGCGGCCATTCTTTGTGGAGTGAGATGGAATCTCAGTATTTTCATTTGCATCTCGAATGACTAGCGATGTTGAACATTTCTTGGCTGCTTTGACTTCTGCCTCTGAGAAGTGTCTGTTCATTTCAGATGCCCATTTTTGAATTGCGTCTTTAAACTTGGGGGGACTGATTTTTTAAAGTTCTTTATATATTCTAGATAGTAGCCCTTTGTTTGAGAAACAGCTAGTAAAGATTTTTCCCACGTTGTTTCTTGTCTTTTAGCTGTGCCAGTGGTTTCTTTTACTGTGAAGAAGCTTTTTAGTAGGATCAGATCATTTATGTGCAAACGGGCACACCTTGAGGACACACTAATGAGTGAAATAAATAGGTTACAGATATGTAAACACCAAATCTTTTCTCTGGTATAAGAACCTGTAGATATAAATGAGTTCTACAATGTATGATAGATTTTGTGAAATAGGAAATATTCAAAGGGAATGTGGTAGGGGAAAGTAATGAAGGGAAACTTTAAATATGATTTGAAAAGAAAAAGCACATGTATATAGGGGGTTGTGGGGTGGGTAGGGATATGGGTAAAAATGAGAATTAACTCGTGTCATATACTGGTACAAATTCCCCAATGCTGAGTGTGACTGTGAACTGTATATAAATGTACCAATAAAGAATTGTTAAAAAATCAGCAAATAACTTGGTCTTAATACTTATGTGATTTTGTACATTTGTATTAGATGTCAAGAAAAGATTTTGTAAAGCCCCAACCCAAAGGTTTTGAAAGTGTTAACATATGTTTATAGTTGACTACTGGATAGTACTTCTGCTTCGTTGCATTAGAACAACACACAACAGCATTTTCTCCATGAAGGATTTGTCCAGGAAGAAAATGCTCGCATCTACTTGTCTAGCAAAAACAGAAATGTCAGTTGAAACCAGTATTTCCATTATCCTCTTTAAGAAAAATAAGCTTGTGCTCCTCACAATCGTCAACACACATATGTTCTATGTGGGTCGCACACTCTCAAGGCTCCGAGAAGCTATTCTCGGTCGTGGCCACCCACTATGAGCGGCTGGCACAGATGGGGCTGTCAGCGTGGGCTGCAGTCAGCTCCACCTGGGCCCAGCAAGCGGCGCATGGGATGCAGCTGGCCCAGACCGTCTGGTCCGGCGCAGCCAGTCATCCGCGGCCCTCCGTCCTCTCACGCGGCCTGAGCAGATGATGCCGGCAGAGTTAGCCTGGACCACACTTCCCCAAGCCCCAGGCCCCATGTCCACCAGCCCCAGTCTGCATCCGGGGGACCAGAGCCCAGCAGGAGCCAGCCAGGGAGGGACAACACCCGCGGAGGGGCTGTGAGAGCACACAGAGCACTTCAGGGCCGGCAGTCAGGAGACGCCTACAAAGAAGTCTAACATGGCTTTTAGTTTTTTGAGACAGGGTCTCGCTTTGTAGTTCAGGCTGGCCCTAGCGCACTACGTAGTCCAGGCTGGCCTCGAACTCACAGCAATCCTCCTGCCTCTGCCTCCCGAGTGCTGGGATGACGGGTACAAGCCAGCACGCCTGGCAAATGTGTTGATTTTTAAAACAAACCACAGAAGTTTTAATAATTTAACATTTTAATCCTAAAATGAGAAACATGACGCTTAGGAATACTTATGACACCCCCAGGCACAAACAGGTCCCATAGGAGGAAACTCAACCCTGCTGCCTGGGCAGGCAGGAAAGCACAGCTGATTCCTCTAAGTTCTTCCATCCCTGACTGCTGTGGAGAACAAACCCCAGCTATCTCCCTACTCGCTCCTCTCTACTGCTGCTTCTCAAATCCTCCTGTTTTGGCCAAAGTCAATAACTTCAATCTGGAAGCACAAGCTGACTGTTAGAAACACCAAAACCAATAATAACATCAACAAAATTCAACCAGAACCACCTACTGATACTGAGAGGAGACAGGAACGCACCTCAGAAGACTCCTCTGTATGTGGCATTCATTTTCTTCAATTTGTGTATGATCACAAGATCTTTTGATAATAGTAACAAAAATATATAGATTACAGAATTGAAAAAGCTTTAGTCAGCACACAACAAAGCATCATGGAGGCCATAAGCTACCACCTTAACCTTTTACACTTTTATTTTGAGATGAGATCATGTTAAGTTGAAAACCTGCCCAGGACAGACTGAAACCTGGGATCCTCCTGCCTCTGCCATCTAGAATGCAGGGGTTACAGGTATGAGACATCGTGCCCGACAGGGGGAAGGCTGATCCAGTTCAGAATACCATTACTCCTGACAATTGTCATTTGGATAATACAGTTAATTGGTACTTGAGATGCAGAAATAGAATTCAAGTCAAGAAATCTAAAAGTCACCCTGAAGAAAGTCTAGGTCTCAGTATATTCCAAACTCTTATCTTATAGGCAAGTAAATCTGTTCTTTTTTTTTTTTTGAGACAGGGTCTCGCTTTGTAGTTCAGGCTGGCTCTGAGCTCACTATGTAGCCTAGGCAAACCTCGAACTCAGCAATCCTCCCGCCTCTGCCTCCCGAGTGCTGGGATGACAGGCGTGAGCCACCACGCCCGGCAAGTAAATCTGTTCTTGTTCTTTGGTCCATTCTTGACTGATAATCCCTCTGTAGGGCATTAATCTCTCTGTCACAATTACATCATCCAGAAGAGCAATGCAGTGTGATCAAATTCCAAATGGATTAACTTTTTATTTATTGTATTAACAACTTAATATTCTGTAATTGCATCATTAACATATATTTTGCTGCACCTTAGAGAGAAAAGGGTAATTTTTTTCTTTTGTCCTTAGCTCAACTTTCTGACTCTGTTTCTAAAAAGCACTAGAAATATTTCAGAATAATCCATGCAGCCAATAATATGCCTATACTTAGTTTTTGCCGAACAGCTCCACTGCTTGAAACCAAACCGTACTACTCTTTGGGTCAGTTGTGAAGCTGTGATCACCGGGCCCAGGTGTTCAGCCCTGACCACTGGTAGTTTGCATCTGATTCAACCTACAGCACTGTCTAGAGCTGAATTCATGGGTAACTGCAAAGAAAATAAATTCTGTGACATCGGCACTGATAAGAAGACTCCTCTGGTCTGTTCTGACAGTGGAGGAAGGGGCTCACCACGAACACCCACAGGCCTTACGACAGCCTCAACCCGCATCGGCTCACTGGGACCTCAGCGATGCGCTCACGTCACAAGTCTGTGTCAACAGCTCTGTAAAACAACGACTCAGCGTTCTCTAAGCTGCTTGTAAAACGGAGCCCAATGTCTTCCCGGTACCTTCTCTCCCACGTGGCCGGGGTCCCTGCCATCACGCTGGCACCCTCTGCTGTTAAACTGCGCGCCCAAGCCAGGGACCACACTGACCGCATCCTATGAAGACACTGGCATGGAAGAAGAGCACGGGGCTTGGTGTGAGTGCCCAGAAAGGGCACAGAGGGCTATGGTCCACTGTGAGTTCCCTGGTGAGGCGAAAACAAAACCCTCTCCCTGGGACCACTGCCGGGGACAGGGAGGGCAGGTGGCCTGCCCCGAGGAAACGGGACCTTGGGGCTGGAGAGGCGCAGGAGCCCGTGGGGCAGCGCCCGCCCAGCACGTGAGAGGACTCCGTCCCCCGTGCAGAAAACCCAGGAAGCTTATTTGCCTACAAAGCACTGGCCTCCTGTCCAGCTGCACAGTCCAGCTTCAACTTGTCACCTGAAGAAAACTTAAGGCAAACTGGAAATCAAGGATATGTATGCAATGTTTGTATTTTCTACCTCATTTCACCAGTTTAGTTCCAGCCTTTCACTTTTATTCTTTTTTTTTTTTTCCTGTTCCAGGAATCAAACTCAGGACCTTGTGCTTTTAAGGCAGGTGCTGGGACCACTGAGCTGATTTCCCGGCCCCTTCACTTTTATCCTTGACTCTCCTGGACACTGCCTCTCATTTTCCCTCCTCCAAGCCTTCATTATGTCAAATAATCTTCAACTGGCAAAACAGCGATCCCATTTCGGTGGCTGAAGGAGCAAGACACTAATTAGTCCTGCCTGGCTTTGAACCTGGCCAGAGAGGGAGAGCCAGCGGGCTCCCTTCTGGCCTCACACGGCTGGATGACCCTGCCCAGCATCTGCTGCTCCACCAGTCACTTGGGGGCGCCCAGACTGCCCCGGGGCACCCAGAGGGCCGCGGGAGGAGATGCACAGATGGGAGGTCTGGGTCAGCCCTTGCTACTGCCCGTCAGCGCGGGCTCCGCAGTCCACAGAGACGCCGGCTCTGGACGCTGCACCCGGCCCCTCACCCTTCCCTCCCCAGGCTCACCGTGCCACAGTCCACAGGGCTCCAGCACCCTCAGAGCTGGAGACTTCCTGAACAACTCTTACTCTAAGGACACTTGAACTCATGCCATCGCATGAAGAAGTTCTTCAGTCATTCCCATTTTATGTAAGCAGCCAAAATACTCGTTTCTTTTTGGCCCAGCCACTGGAAAACATCTATGCCTAAACATTGCTGAGGCCAGAGATTGTGTACGGTTCTGAACTCTGCTTCCCAAGTATCTGCAGAGCACTTAGCACTTGAGAAGTTCAGTATCTGTCGATACTGAATGAACGAATAAATCTACTCCATGCTTGAGCCAGTAGGTCTGAAAGCGTATTTACAAAGGAGTCATGGATATGCAGAAGTACTTTACAAGGAGAGTACATGGATGCCTTTAGCTCAACATGAGCAGGACACCGTGCTGTACTTTAAATCATTCTCTCCTTGGTAAGAGTCTCTTTCAACAATTTCACGATTGCCTCAGGCCATCTTGTCTCTACCCAAGTTTTTAAGAAGAAAAAGCCTAAAAGACATTTTCTTTCCTCATGCAGGTCGGTCTACCGTCACTGCAAAGCATGGTGAAAGAAACTTCAAAAGATGAAGTGACCAAGAGAAATTGAATGTGCCCTGTGTGGAAGGCACATTTCTCACGATTTATCCTTAGAGTGCCCAAAAGTCCAGACTCAATCTAACTCCTTCTACTAACAACAAATGCTGCATGAAGGAATTTAAAATTTGAGATTACCAGAGCTGTTCCTTCCAGTTTCCTGAGCAAGCTGACTGGTGTATGGGCTTCACAAGAGGCAGCTTTTCCAGGCCTCAGGGCGGGCAGACACTGCATTGGAGTCAGGAAACCTGGTCTCTAGCCCCGGTTCTGGCCTAGACCAGGTTTGCACCCTGGGTGATTTACTTCAGCCCTTGGGTACCGATCTTCCTGACAGGATGTTCCCATTCCCGGGACAAGCAGGACCCGCCTCTAGGCTAGAAGGTGGATCAGGTTACTCTCTGCTCGCTGCTTATACCCAGACAAAAACCCTGTTTCCTAGTGGGCTGAAAAGTTGGCCTAAGAGAGTAGGACGCTGCCAAGCAGCGACCCAGAGGGGCCGGTGCCACTGAGCAGCAGCAGCGAGAGCAGACGCCCAGCAGCGGGTTTGAAATTCAGCGTCGAGTGGGAGCCGACTCTTCCTGGGTCGGAGCTGCCAAATGTGTCTGCAAAGTTCCAACAGCATTCTCAAGTGAAAAGAGGCCGAGCCATTATTTTTTAAATTTTAGGTAGAGTACTTCCCATTAACTTCAAAGCAGTACTTTTAAAACGTGTTACCTGACTCTGGCCTTCCTCTCTCTCCCTCAGCTCCTCAGAAGACATTTTGGAAAGGTCCAACCTTTCCCTACTAGTTGTATGATCAATGTGAAGAAATCAGATTATAAATCTGGGGGAGCTGATTTTTTAAGTTCTTTATATGTTCTAGATAGTAGACCTCTGTCTCAAGAACAACAGGTAAAAACTTTTTTCACGCCTCGTTGGTTGTCTTTTTGCCCTGTTGGCGGTTTCTCTTGCCGTGCAAAGCTTTTTAACAAGATGCGATCCCAGTTGTTGATTCTTCTGCTAGTCTCCATACTACTGAAGTTTTGTTCATAAAGTCTTTCCATTCGCTGATGTCTCCAAGAGTTCTACCTAATCTATCTTCCGGCAGGCTTAGTTTTTTAATATTTAGATCTTTAATCCACTTTGGCATCTGAAAATAAAGGACATTTTTCAAGTGAAAAAGTAAAAGCAGCAAAGAAACGTGAAGAAAGGTTCAACATCATTGGTCATTCAAGAGATGCAGATAAAAACAACACTGAGATTCCATCTCACTCCAGAGAATGGCTTTCAAAAAATCAACCACCAACAAATGCTGGTGGGCAGGAGAAATGACCCCTTCTCCTCTCTCAGTGGGAACGGCGACCAGTTTTCAGTTCTGGAGACTGAACCCAGGGTCTTGTCTGCACTCACAAGTGCCACATCCTCACTGTGAGACTGTAAGTGACACAAAGCCTTGCCAGCTGTCCTGCAGTGCAGGGAGAGGCTTGGACTGCGAACTGAACGTTCTAATGTCATGCTTTGGCGAGTTCATTTTCTTGTTCTGTAAAAGTAGTGCATCTCAGAAAGTTAAAAAAGAAGTAACTTCATCACAGCCTACAGGATGAAAAAAAATCAGATGAAAGGACATGCAGTTTCTCAGACACCACTGAGCCTTGCAAAGATGAATCAACAGTGAATGGTGTGATGGGTAACAGACTGCAGACGACCACAGGTGCCATTTCCACTGTGTCACATGAAGTTAAAAAAAAGCAGTGCTGGATATTAACCTCATTGATTGATTGACTGATTGAGGCACAGTCTCACTGTACAGTTTTGGATGGCTTTGAACTCGTTATGTAGCTCAGGCTGGTCTTAAATTCACAGTCCTGCCCCAGCCTGCTGAATGCTAAGATTACAAGCAAGACACCACACTCAGCTCATTAACTTTTTTTTTTTTTTTTTTTTTTGAGACAGGGTCTCGCTTTGTAGTTCAGGCTGGCCCTGAGCTCACTGTGTAGCCCAGGTAAGCCTCGAACTCAGCAATCCTCCTGCCTCTGACTCCCGAGTGCTGGGATGACAGGCGTGAGCCACCACGCCCGGCATTTCAACCCATTAACTTTAACTAAAAAAAAAAAAAAAGGGGGTCTGTCACTTCAGAAATACAAATTTTAAATTACTATCCTTAAAGAATCTCTTCTTCTCTGCTGCTCTGAGTACACGTGATCCGAGCCAGGCGTGGTGGCAGCACATGCCGTGACCCTGACACTCTGGGAGGCTGCGGCAGAGACCACAGGTCTGAGCTCAGACTGGGCCATTTAGTAACTCAGCAAGGCCCTGACTCAGAACAAACATTTTAAAAGCGGGGCGGCCTAAACATGTGGCTTTGTCCAAAAATCCTAGGTTCAATTCCTAATATAAATATTTTTAAAAAGACATTTAATACAATTTCTTCTCTCTTCCCATGGGTGCTTTATTTGTACTGACTGTTGTAAAAATCTACCAGTTTGCTTATCTTTCCCAGTGCTTAAAAATAAAGGACACAAAGATAGAAGATTAAATAATGCAAAACAAACAAAGAAGCCAAAGAAAATCCAGTTATGATTTTTGAAGAGATCAAACTTGCCCCAAGGCCTGTTTATCTGTCCTGAGAAGGGCTCCAGCAAAGGGAAATTTGAGCTCTACAATCACTTGTGTTCCCAGAAGACTTCAGATAGCTTCTTTAACGTGAGCATAGAAATAATGTCACTGAGTTTTTATATATATAGCACACTTGTAGAGCTTGTTTTTAAAGCACCTTCATTTATAATGCATCATCTTGCCTTTTGATAAATGGTAGGTATTTTTATTATAAAAATATTTTTTATTCTAGAAAACTGCCTATGAACTGAGTTTCTTTTACGATGCACTACAGATGAAAAAACTGAGGCCCAGATCAAGGCGGAGGCTTACAAGAAGGGAGCGGCTGGGCCTACAGCCACACTCCGGCCCTCATCCAACACTCATGCTGAGTTATCACCCCCTTTAATTCTGTGTGCAAGAAAAAAGTACCCTGGTGTGTGCTGGAGTGTGCTGCACACTGGACCTCATTTGCCCCAGACAGTACACATGGGCACACAGCTGGGCACGCACACTTCTGCACTATGAAATTTCTTACAGGTCAAATACCCTCCTGGCACTAAAACCAGTCTGGTCTAGACGCAGGACTGAGGCCCCAAAGGTGGACACTAACCGGGGTCTCTGCTCTCACTGTGAGCAGAGGCAGGAACGCTCCAGGGTTCCACCAGGGCCTCTGATGACGCCTCGAACAGACCAAGGAAGGAGAAAAGGCGATTACCGGGAACCTAATTCCCTGTAATCACCAACTGGGAGTAACTGACAGAGGGCAGGACTACCTTTCTTTCCTCCTTAGCAGGATCTCTTTACATTAGCGAGATAATTGCTTCTGTTCTACAACTGCCTAGACCACAGCTGGGGACCGGCATGCCAGCCATACAGAGGGCCAGAAATAGGCTCAGAACGCAAGCAGCAATCATATAATTAAGCTTTCACCAACACTATATCATAGCACACGCGCGCGCACACACCCATTACCTTGTGCTACTCCTCCAACCAAAGTAAAATATCGGAACAAAATAAACAGAGTCTTCCGGAGCAAAATAAACTGTGCTGTGGGGCTGGCCGCTGTGTGACCCCGGGTGCTGCGTGGAAGATGAGGTTTCCCGTGCCCACCTTTCCTGTTTCCTTTAAGAATCCACTGAGTCAGTTCAACGCACATCAAGTCTCACACGGTCCCATCCCTTTCCTCCGGGACCACTTTCTCTCCGCATCCAGCCCGCTGGGCCCCATTCCTGCCACGCGGAAGCGCGCTGACAAGGCGAGGTGCCCACCCACGGGCCAGGGAAGGAAGGAGCCGGCTCAAGGTCACCAGGGCCGTGCGCTGCGTGCTCCGTGAAGCGACGGGCACCACGGGCCCCACAGCCACGCGCGGTCGGCAGCAGGGAGCTGCCAGCAGGGGAGGGAAGAGACTCGGGCTCACCACCCGTCCGGGAGTGCTGGCCTCGGCACCCACCCCGTTGCCTAGTTTATCCACCTAACTTCAGAAAACCCTGCTAATGGGTAACTCTGGGTTTACCGGTGAGATGAACAACTCGCCAAGGTCTCGGTGCCAGCTCAGGTCAGAGGTGCCCGGCCTCCCCTGCTTCTCCTGGGCCCCGGCCACCTGCAGCCTGACGCGCCGTTGACCTGCTCCCAACACTCCACTGGGTGAACGGACTTCTGCCCTGGAAAGTTCAGGAACCCACTTCATGTCATGTTTTTACGTCCCAAATGCACAAGACAGTGCTCTCTTCAGACATTTAATTGTCCTTAATTTGGGTGTCAGCGAATGTAAGTGAACCTCGGAAAAGAAAAAGCTATGAAGTTTGCCATCCCGGACCGCGAGACCTGCAGACGTCCAACTTCTCAAGTAGCCGCCCGCCCCACGGCGCGAAAAAAGCAGGGGAGGACGGCGGACCGGCCTCAGGCAGCCTGGGCTCGGGCGAGCAGGGCCGCTCCCGCCTCCGCCCCCCCGCCCGCCTGCCGCCGGCTCCTGCACCATCTCTTCACTTCAGCGCAGAGGCCAGCTTTTCAAAGTTCGAAGACAGAAGTAACAGGAATTTCCCAGTGACTTCACAAAAAAAGCCAGAGAAGAGGAAAATATGCCAGAAAGGAATTTTTTATTGTTATTTATACTTCTTAAACAATAAAGTGCAAAGTATGCCAAAGATCTACAGGAAAATCCTGTTAACAAATCCACTTTTAAGTCTCCTGGAAACACACCCAACAGGCTGTTTTAAACAAAATAGAATAAATAATAAAAATGAAAGCACAAACAATTCCTAATTATACCTAAATTATAATCTAAAAGCCATTTAAGTTTTTTTTGGAATTTGGACCTTTTCTCTGTGTGGAAACAAGGTTACAACTACTAGTAAAATTACAAGGAATGACACAAATGCCTTGCTTTTCAACAAACCTTTTAAAAGAGAAAACTTTAAATTACAATTTTGCTTAACATAAAATGTACTCATTGTGCGTGCAAATTTTTTTTTTTTTTTTTTTTGAGACAGGGTCTCGCTTTGTAGCTCAGGCTGGCCCTGAGCTCACTATGCAGCCCAGGCAAGCCTTGAACTCAATCCTCCTGCCTCTGCCTCCCAAGTGCTGGATGGCAGGCTTGAGCCAACAAGCCTGGCATTTGTGGTATGAGGTACTGGTTGCCAGTGGGCGTAGCCACCACACCCAATATTGTTGTGTGTGGTTACCGGGATCGAACCAGGGACCTTGCGTTTGTGAGGCAGGTGCTGGAACCACTGAGGCAAATCTTAGGCCCCAGTTAAATGTTTTGACAAGTACACACGCACGTGACCATCCCCAGCGGACACAGAACATTCAGAGCGGCGCCCCTGGTGCCCTCCTCTGGCAGCCCCGCTGCCTGGCGCGCCCCTGCAGCTGCAGACTGGCCTGCACGTCCCGCTGCACCGTGCGAAGGGACTCAGCGCGCGGCGAGCGGACTCCTGGGGCCACACCACTGGCCTGTGCGTGATGTTTCCGGGGTTTTGCGCGACGCAGTGTTTTCCGCGGACCTGTCCTTTGGCGGCCGCGCGGCATCACCGAGCGGGCGACCCCCAGCGTGCTAGCTGCTCCCTGGGGACGGTCCTGGGTCCTGTCCCACTTTCACCTACCATGAGGCATGCACCTATGTCCATTTACATATGTCTCTCATGGGGAAGCACTGTAACTCATCCTGGGTAATTCCTACATCGTTTCTTCTAAAGCATTTCATTGTGATTATGGCACGTCACAAGCTGACCGATC
>PVIC010052231.1:0-12232 GCA_004025085.1 Thryonomys swinderianus | reverse complement strand
ATGTAACTATTACTCAAAAACCTAGAAAAAAGTCTTCTTTAAAATCCATCTTCCTTACATAGTTTAATAAACTGAAAGCTTTTTTTCCTCACCCAATTAATATTTGTCAAAATGTAGGCTTAAAGAGTACCTTGCTTGGGTGGGAATAAAGCAGTTAGAAAGCTCTCTCCAGTCAGTAGTTTAGAGTCAGACTGGAGGCCAGTCACTGGGAAACATTTAATAAAGTGATACTTCTAATATCCCTGAGGTTTATATCAGAAATAGGACTGTCCCAGTGAGGCTACAGGAAATCTTCTATACTACAAATTCTTATATTTTTGCTTCAATATAATATTGTGTCTAATGGCACATCTTTTTAAATGATGACTCCATTAAGCAAAACAACTTGGCGTCTCTGACTCTCATATCCTGCATTTTATGGTGACTGTTTTATTTTTTAAAATGCATCTTCAATTCCACAACTTATACCTATTGTTTTTTTAGTTTATTTTTATCTTTACTGGTATATTGTATATACACATCATGATCACACTCAATATTAGGAATGTGTACCAGTACATGCCATGATTGAATGCTCATTTTTCCCATCCTTCGCCCACCCTACAACCCCCCCACCCCCAAATACATAACGTTTGATTCCCTTTTTTTTAATCCACCTATTATGTTTCTTCAGGCCCCCATCGGGTCTTTCTTGCCCTGTGGCAGCGACCCTTTCTCCTCTGACCTTGATTCTGCCCTTGCTATTCTGGGAGACGATTCCCATTTCAGCAGGTGGAGTACAAATAACCCCCAATGGCTTCTGTTTCTCTCAGAAGGGCAAAGTCCAGAGTTCTTATCCTGTCTTTTACATCTGCATGGTCTGACCCAGTTACTTCTTGTCTGACCCTATTTTTAGCTAATCCTACTGCTTATTCTGCGTTGGCCCTACTGACCTTGTTATGACTAAGACACACTAGCGGTGCGTACCCTTCAAAATATTTGACCTCGCTGTTCTCTCAGTTGAGATGCTCTTTCCTGACATAGATACTCAGGTGCACTCCATCCCCTAAACATCTTCACCCGAATGGGAAATCTTTCATCATAGCTCCAAATAGAAGTGCCAGGCAAATCAACCGATCAACAAATAGTCCACGATTTCCAATTTGTCTTGTCTGCTTTATTTCTTCTTAGAAGACATTAGTATGAAACATGCTAATTTAACTTGTATAGCTAGTAAATTTTCTGTCTTCAAGTACAATCTCTATGAAGGAAAGAACTTTTATCCTTTCTTTCCATATGCCAAATATTTGAATGGGAGCTGACATATAGTGGATCTTTAATCAATATTTGCTGAAAGAATGAATCAAATTAGCTTAAAGGCATAGGTCTCAGGGATAGAAAGCATACAGGGTTCATTGCTACATTTGTTTTTACCTAATAAAAGTGATACTTGGATGTTGTGCGGACATGATAAAAATAGTCATTGTTTGAAAATTAAAAGTAAGTTTTGTAACATTTTAAAGTTCTCTATTTGTTTTATCTGACAAGCATTTTAAATTCAAATTAGTTCTGTATCTAAATGTCAAATATATTAAAAACTTTAAATTGTTAAATTCTTATGAATGATGGATATTTAAGTGGTTAAAATAAAAACATACAGAAAGCAAAGATGGAGGTATGCATGTGGTATGCAAATGTAAATTAGAGAGAAAATAAGTTAATTGCATGACTTGCACGAGATCATTTACCATTCCTGGATCAGATTTTCCACAACTGTAGTGAAGATGGTGGAATAAATTTCTTAGACCCACTACAGTTCAAAGATCTTTCTTAATATATATCAAATACAAATTTGTTATATATATATATATATATACAGAGAGAGAGAGAGAGAGAGAGGGAAATAATAACACTTCACACACTATTTTATAAAAATACACTTTATTAGCCAGATGTGATGGCTCATGCCTGTAATCCCAGCACTTGGGAGGCAGAGGCAGGAGGATTGCTGAGTTCGAGGCTTGCCTGGACTACATAGTGAGCTCAGGGCCAGCCTGAACTACAAAGCGAGACCCTTTCTCAAAAAAAAAAATACATTTTACTGAATTTCTATTGTGCACAACTAAAAGCTGCGAAGATCTATGAAGACTTATTGAACTTCATTTAATTTACACTTTCGCTAAGAAAGTACTAATACATCTGATAAATACTATGTTCAAAGTGTCATCAGATTATCAGGAGAGTGACCTAGTTGTACTATTGTTTTCTGAAACAAAACCATCACATAAAATATAAGTAGAAACTGGGGAGGGGGAAGATGGGAAAATTTTGAAGCAAAGAAAGAATGTCAAAGTCTCTTGGAAGGAAAAATAAAATATTTAGTATATATGAAACATAGAAAACAGACAGATATTCCAAATGAAATTGAATGAGTAGGTCTGTGTATTGTCAAATGGCAGAAATTTTAGGAGAAAATGGAAAATCAAGAAATGATTAGAAAGAATGGTAAATAGGATTGGCAAGCCAATTAACAGGTCATGACCAATAGGTGAATCAAAGCTAGTTACTTAAAAGGAATAGAATGGAAAAGTAAAGAGGAAAAATATCCAGAGTATCTTATAGAATGAGGTTAACAAATCCAATTTTTCTCTGTTGTAAAGTAAAAATAATTTAAAGAGCCTATCCATAAGAAAAACCCACCCACCCACCCACACACACACACACACACACACACACACATATGCTCTGATAAAGAAATACACACACACATAAAGTACCATTATAATCTGAATACACCTGTTGCACATTTCAACCCTCATAATTACTCTGCTATAAGGACACGCTGATACTAAATTCAGCCTTTATTCTCAGAACATGGATAAACAGAAAATCTTATCTATGACAGAAAGGTGAGCAATCAGTTCATTTTTGTAAAAAGATAGTCACTCTTTGGCCTGTGTCTAGATGTTCCCCAAGCCCTCACAAAGGCAGAGGTGGAGCTTTTCAGATGTGGCTGGATCTAGAGTGTGTGATGCTGGGGTTGATTCATGCTGTGCTAAAAATCAAGGGCTCTGGGATTAAGGGTGTAACCCGGATAAAATAGAAGGGATAGATAGAGCTGTGGCCATCCCTTGTTGCTTTGCCACCTTCTGCCTGTCTTGAACTGTTTCTCCTCTGAGATGCCAGTCTGCCTTGGAGCCAGCTGACTAGGGGTTGAAATTTCTACAAACTGTGACCTAAAGAAAACTTTCCTCCTTCAGCTTTGAGTGTCAAGCATTTTGTTTCAACCAGGCGAAAAGTAACTAACACCACCATTGTAACATTGTATGGCCTACCCATGCTGAGTACACAGAGAGAAAAGTATCAGAAGCACAAACTTAACTCTTGAAAGACTGGTGCTGTTTTCCTTTTATACTACTGTATTCATTTCATCTAGTTCTGCTCTTTGATGAATGGCGGCGAAACAGGACACCGCACGTCAGGAGCTGAGCTTCCTGTTCCTTCATGCAACAACTTCAGCAGCACGGTGCTCCACAGAACCGTGTTAATAAATCCTAGCTCTGGAACAATAGATTAAGGCACCCTATGTTTGGGAAAGTTAAGAAGATACCTGTCCATTCAGTTACTCTTTACACGCATGGGCACAGGAAGATGAAAAACTCATTCAAACAAAGAGATGTAAATGGTGTGGGAGTTCAAAAGAGGGAGAAAGTTGAACCTTGTTTGTGGATTTAGAATGTTTGTGTTGGAAGGGATTTAAACTTATCTAGGCTGTAACAATATTTCTTGCTTTTTATAACAATTAGGCTTTTTTTTTCACTTTTTTTTCTTTCATTTTAAGAAACCTTCCTAACGTTGATTTTTATGTGGGATCCAGGAAAGTTTTACTCCTAAAAGATCATACAATTATCTATGTCTACCACTTATCAACTTTAACATTTGATGTTAGAATTAATAGGAAACATTTAAGTAATAAATATCCCTAAAATGTTACATAATGAATAGATAGAGAAACTAAGATAGAGGCAAAAAATCTAACACTGGTTGGACCGCCAGGGCAATCACTTCATTTGCCTCGTGAATTCCTGTGATCTGACCAATAGTTATGCCTGCAGTAAATGCAAGTAAGGAAAACATCAAAAATCTAGTGTTTGTAACTGCATTCATACTACGTAAAATAGTGATCTTTTCCAGAGATAAACGTGTTCAATGAAAGTTTAGTGACTTTTGTAGAATATGTAAACTCTAAAACAAATGGCATTTTATTTGATGAGGAGAAAGTTACTTGCTCCTTTCTTTGTACTGTGATAGCATTTTTATGGCTTGTCAGGTCAAACACAAACTGAAAACTAAGCATCTCTACCTATCGCATGAGGTGAGGAATGCACTATTAATGTTTAATAAGTAAAGCAGCCTATCACCCAGGGGGCAGCGTACAGGAAGTGGACCTTTCACAGTATGACGCTGTTATCTTGGTCACCTGCCTGCGGGCCTGCTTGAATTCTTTTTAATCATTCTTAGCCAGGAAGGTTTCACTTAACAGTTTTGTTTCTTTTTGTTCCATAGTGTACATTAAAAATTATTTCATAACAAAGGTGTGATCTGACTAAAATAAGGGTGCACTGAAATTTGGTCTTGATCTTTTTACTTCTATGGACATAAAAACTGCAAAAAAGCATTTCTTATTTCTACAAGGATGTTTCATACAGACTTACGGGTCCTTGACCATGTTTCTATTTTTTAAATTTATGACTCATCAATAAAACACCAGCAAAATTAAGGTGTTTGCTGGCTTTGGAGCAACTGCTTTTGAAAATTCTCATTAAGATGTAACCAGTTGACTTTTTTCCCTTAAGAAAACATTTCCATGTTTAGTACTTACATCGTCCCACCTGTCCTGGCTTTCCATTTGTTATTTGATATAGTTCTGAGAGCAATCCTATCTAGTAGCTAATAAAAATGTCATTTCCCCAGGAGGACATGGAGGATGTTAAAACAGACATGTGCTAGTGTGGGTTGATACAAAAAGGAAAATAAGTACCGAAATACATTGATTTATGAGCCAGTAAGTGTTGTCATATTTAAGATGGAAGCAGCATTGGAGAAACTTCACAGGGTCCACAGGGTCACTCTAGTGTAGGGACAATGACATGGGAATGGAGCCCAGTCTTGTGAAGCCTTGGCGGCCGCAGAGAAGCCCCTCTGCTCTCCCACAGCCTCCATCACTGGCAGCGCCTGGAGGGTGCGGTGGGGACAGAACCCGTGGCGTGAATGACTCAGGCACAAAACGCCGTGCCCTCCTCATTTGTGTTTTGAGCTAACTACAAGGAGAGCCCCGTTTCCTTACTGATTAATTCAGATCTAGTCGTTTAAGTTTCTAGGACTTTGTAGCAGTCTTGAGGGGGAGACAGCATTAGAAATGTCCCCAAAGGTTTTCCTATGAGAAAGTTAACTGTGGCTCTCTAGGTTGCTGATTTAAAACTATTTAATATGCACATTATTTAAACACATATCTTAAGACCATTTAAGGTATGCATTGCTTGCTTGCCCCAAACCATTTAATGTACATTATTTTATAAAATAATTTAACAAAGATAATTATTTGCAAAGCAAAAAATGGGGCAATTAGATCCAGAAATGGACTCAGATTCAACTGTTGTCCTGTCATCTCATTTTTGTGATATCCCACTTAATCCTCTTCTTATCCAAAGCACATGATGGTATGTAAATACAGACAAGCATCAAGTAGAAATTTCATAATTCAAAACTACTTTTTGGTTCCTTGGATGAAATAATAATCCTCCTCAGAGCATTTCGCCAACCTTGATCAATCATGCTTTCCCCAGAAGTAGGTCAGCATTTAGATTCCCTCTGTTAAAACTCTTGAAGTATTTGTTCATTCTCTGTGCACGAATCCAGCAGGAGACTCCTATCCTGGACTTTATCTGTCCTCTCATTCCGGCCTTTACCCTCCGGAAGAGGCCTTACAAATGTTGCTGCATGTTTTCATAAATGAAGACTTATTTTACTCTTGGCTATGTGTTATTTCTGAGACAGTCTTGATCAGAGTTACTAGGAATCTAATTCAGATTCCCTAAATAGTTTAAAGAAATGTGAGTTAGATGAACAAGTGTATTTGAAGTTAGAAAAGGCAAAGACTAGTGACTTTTATTTAGCTTTGATTTTGGTTTATTAAATACCTGGAAGACTCAGTACTTGGAGCACTGTGCCAACTTCTTTCTGCTTTTCTGGTCTTTTCTTTTCCTTCTTTTTTTATTCTTCACTTTTTCTTTCATTCAGTCTTTTTTTTTTTTTACTCTTGCAAAATGTATTTAACTTATGATTCATGCACTCCTGAGTGACTGAAATGAGTAACACTTGGGAAATTATTATAAATGCAGATTCTCAGACTTTGTCCTAGACATACTGAATCAGAACTTGACACTAGGCCAATCAATTTGTATTTTAACAAGGCTCTATAAGATTCTGGTGCCTCCTAAATTTTTCAGTCATTCCTCTAAGCATACAATGATTTTTTTCTAAACCGTTGGTTATTTGGTCATTTTTGTTGCAAATAAAGTCAGATTATGGAACTAAATTTATTAACAGGTCATGTGATTCTTAAGCAAGTGACATTAAGGAAGTATATGGACAGCATATGTATTTGATCTTCCCCTTTAAGAGTTTACAGGTAGCTCCCCTGGCCACGTGGATCTGTATGCAAATAGGATGTGAGTGGGATGCATATTGCACTGGTCTCTCTTGGGAACCAGAGGGTCTTTGACTTATCTCTCCTGGAAGAGTAGCCAACGTTAACTCACAGGACGTAAACACACCTGCTGTGATTTCTGTGGTTTCCCAGTCATGAGTTACCTTCTAATTATGAGTGTGCAATTGTCTATTGATTAAAAAGTGTTTGATGAAAACACTCCATGTACTTTTTTCTTCAAGGTATTTAATATACCATAACAAAGTTAAAATAAACTACTGCATGCTTGTCTGCCAAGGGCTCATTTGATTTACTTTTTGTAACGTGACAGATACTGACAGACATATAAGCCCAAAGCAGCAGCAGTGGAGAAAAGTAGAGAAGAGATTATTTTTGTTTTTTTTCTCTACCCTAGTTATGAATTACAGCGATAAAATCAAAACCGAATCATAAGTGATTCAGCTCACCATAACTCATTTACCAGGCCAAATCCTGAGACTGAGAAGTCAGAAAACACCACAGCCCTGATGCTCAGGTGGTGTGTAAATCACACCAGCTGACTTTTATTATCTCAGCTGATCTGACTATAGGAGGGTATTTGTGGATATAAATTCTTGTGGTTAAGGGAATCAATCATTTTAGGGGTGTCCTATGGTTGCCCATTATGTACAAGGCACCACGCGGAGTGTGAAGATAAATCTCACAGCAGACCTATACAGCTTGGGCAGTGAGCCCACAACAAAGTGAGGACTTAAATATTCCCCCTGAAAAGTGGTTCAAAATCCCTACAGCTTTATCTTCTTGCAGTTTATCTCAGGTTCTACTACTGATTTCACTCCAGGGCTTACTGTAGATACTAATCTAGAATAAGTTCAAAATAATAGTATTCAATCTTTTCCCTTTTCTGAATTTTACTATTAATCTTCTAAATATTTGTGTGGCACTGAATATGTATTGTTAGATTTTCATTGTGCTTCCCATGTTGATAAACTTTATTTGCCCATATACAATGACTATTTGATAGTCACATTAGGCCATACTCAGTACGCCAAGATGTCTTATATTACTTGGTCTCTCCTAACTACTTAATGGTTGTGTAAATAACATATTAAATATTGGATCTTAGCTCAAGAATTAGACATAAAAGAACTCTATTAGCTTTTTTTTTTTTTTTTGATTTGTAGTTCAGGCTGGCCCTCAGCTCAGGCTACCCTCGAACTCAAGGCAATCCTCCTGCCTCTGCCTCCCGAGTGCTGGGATTACAGGCGTGAGCCACCATGCCTGGCACTGTGGTATGTGGTACTGGAGATCGAATTTAGTGCTTTGTGCTTGCCAGACAGATATAGGAACCACTGAGCTAAATCCCCAGCCCAACACTGTTAGTTTTTAAATTTCAGGCAGTAGATATTCCTGATCTACAATGAATGGAAGAAATTCAATAGCCCAGCAATCTAGAGTGAAGGTGGGATATGAGGATAACTCATTTAAAAATCTTCATGTTACAGATGAGAAGACCCAACTAGTGAAGACAAAGTGATTTATTTTTAAAGTCATATAGTTTTATGTTTATTTTGCTTTGTTCAGCTGCTGAGTTTTGATTAACCTTATTGGAAGCTCCTTGGGAAGGGACTCTATTCTTCACACCCTCAGCTCTACAAGATACACCAACAGGCAAATATATTTAAAGGCAAGCACTAAATTCTTATTGTTGGCACTTGCTTACTGTGTTATTGTTTTCAAACCTGTGGAAACCTTTAAAAACCTGTAGAAACCTGGAGCAAAATTCTTGATTTTTTTTAACCTACATATATTTAAATAGTGCTTACAGTTGTAAAACTATCAGTGATGTATAAATTGTATTTCTATGGGAATTAAATAATTTTGAAAGGTTAACACCAACTGTTAAATTGTAAATATTGCTTCTCCATTGTCTCTGAAATATATAAAATAGCTACTTAAGCAGCTTTAACTTCATGCTTTGAGCCAGGCATTTTGAAGAATGAAGGTGGGTCTCTTCTGGTTAGAAAAACAAGGGTGAAAGTGAGGACTCGGAAGAAACTGGGAGGACTGCGTGAGTCATACTTTAGCGTCCCTCAAATGGTTCAGTTACCACCTCTTTTGAGCCAGTTTATTTGGCACCTTCTCTCAGGTGAAAGAAATGGACAGAGAAAAGATGAAAATACTCATATTCAATTTTTGACAGGCGGTTCAGTTAAAAACCAGTAGAAAATATAAAAAGATCTCTGAATAAAATATTTTGTCTGTGAACTCCTTTCATTTTCAAGAGTTATTTTGACCGGAGCCAAATGAATTTCAAAGGAATATCAAATCAGCTTTGAAGGATGCAGATGTGGGAACCAGAGTGAACCTCACGCTGCTAAAGGCTTTAGAACAGATTCCTTTGGGTGTCGAAGCCTCTAGTTTGGACGTGCATTTTATATTAATTAAAAGTAAAAATAAGATTTCTCTCCTGTCTGGGGAAGATCTTAGTCTCTCCGATGGTTTTGCCTGCCAGGCACTCGCATCCAGGGTTTGCAGAGATTATAATGATAGAATGTATTGATTTTAGCTAACAAATGGCAAAACAAAAGTCACCTGGGACTCTCCTTAATAATAAATGTCCAGGGTTTTCCCTGATTCTGAAACCCAACAGCAGTATGTATACTGGTTCAGCAAGCAGCCAGCACCTGGCGTGCTAGGCAGAGTGTTGTAAACAGAAGCTCTGTAAAAATTTAATGGCCCCGTAACTGAGAGCCAGCGGTGAAACTGGGAGGGCCAAACTCTTGCAAACTCAGTACTATGATTACCTTCCCACGGCAGCTTCTCTGCGATGCATGCCACGTGCGCGTGGATTCAAAGCAAAGCGATGGAAGGAGAGATATTCATGGTTTCATGACGAAAGATGAGAACTTAGACATCTGTATGAAAGTTCTGGTTTTGCAACCAGAGTCAAAAAACAGTATCTCATTGTCTAAGCTCAGTGTGACCTCTTAGTTCGGAGGTTGAATTACTTTGAAAAATTGTTTTATATTTAAACCAATTGTAAAGGTGGAGAAAATTTCTCTAGATTATTCTTAAGTTGATACCTTCATTTTAGTTCAATGAAAGAAAAATTACACCTAGAGAAACTCTTCTTAAATAAAAATATCATCTTGAAAAGCCCTGAGTCAGAGCTGAGTGGATTGCCTGGTCTCTGTTGTGTTCAGATAACAGCAAGACGATGAGGAATTACTCTTTTGCCAATAAGTCATTGGTTCTTTAGACTCTGATAAATGTACTTTAATGATTTTCCATTAAGCTTGGGGTTAAATCTTTGAAAGTGATTAGAATTACAATTTCTGATTTGTATTATTTCACCTCATTTATGGGTATACTTTTAAAAAAGAAAAGTATTCTTGCCAAGCAGTTGATAATTTTCAGAGAATAGCAGGCACCCATTCATATTTTGGTGGATATTTTCTAAACTTCAATAATGACAAGCTTTATAAAGAATTATTAATCCTGATTAACAGGCTTGAAGCATAAATGTTTCTAGTGAACAGGAACACGTGTTCTGTCTTAATAGACTAGCTTCACACATAAAAGTGTATTGTGTGGCTGCCACAACATAAAGAGCAGTTTTGCACATGTATATTTATTTTTATTTATTTTCTGAGGGATGTTAAGTTTAACATGTATTTCCTGCCTGAAATAGTCTTTTGTAAACCCCCTTCCTGGAAATAGCATTTGAAAATCAGATCATTGAGGTTTCAAAACATATTGACAAAAGTATAATTTGAATCATTTGTATAATATAGAGACTACAGTGTTAGAAATGCTGTCCAGGACTTTGAGGATTCTTTATACTTTTGACAATGGGCTCATCCATTCCACATCTGCACTGAGGACCAGCTAGAAGGTTGCTTTGGGCTAAGTGTTCCCTGAGATTCTGAGTGACATCAGTAATTACAGTACTATAGCAAACAGAGACTGTAAGCATGAACAGGATGGCTTTGGTAATCTCTGATGTGCTCGTGGACAAACTTGCAAGCCTTAATTTTTAATTGGTTGTGGAAGCTAAAGACGTTTTCCAGTTGGGTGGGTGATCGTTCATTCCCTTCACCAACTTAGATGAAAAGGAGCTGAGCCATCCTACAGATTTTATTGCAGTATAACAAATAGGTCACAGCAAACACCTCCTGCATGCTTCACCCTCCAACCAGGGAGCACCCTCTCCCTCTGGACTTCGTGGTGGCCGATGTGGAAGGGGACGGGAGCCCAGGCTGGGGAGGGCTGGCAGGAAGAAAAGCCAGAGCACAGAAGAGATTCGTACGTGGGAATGTAGTTCCTGGAGTCACAAACCTAGTGGATTTCATAAAGCCAACTTTCAAAAGTAGGAGTAGGTCTGATGTATTTATATTTGAGAGCAGGTTTGCATTAAATTATTGAAATATTTGAGGTATTTTGACATTTGATATACTCAATTATGCATTTTAAACAGGTTCAGGTTTTTTAACTGTATTTTTAAAAATATGAAATGGTGAAGCTTTTTCTTGAATTTAATGATCATATCTACAGAATTAAATCCTTAATTTTTGGTGTATTGTTTTAAATTGTTAGTTTAACAACGATAAATACTTTTAAATTATATGCAAAAATCCTTCAATTTTTCATACTAGAGAAAAGATATGGCAAGGAAAAGGGTGGGTAGGGGAAAGTAAAGAAGGGAAAGAAAAAATTTCATAGTAAAGAAATAAAGCTTGTGTATATATGGGGTGGGGATTGTTGGGCGGCAGGGGAATAGGGAAAATGAAAATCAAGATGTATGTATGATTTGGGAAAACATCATTCTATTCGTAGTGATAAATATTTGAGTATATACAAGATATATTATTATGTAGTATGTTTTAATGATACTGTATTTCTTTTATTGTAATAAGCAATTTGAAAATTCTAGTGTTTTGGATTTACACGTAGCCTTGTGATATTAGACATGATGATGTATTCCTTGCACCTCTGTTTTAAGCTTGGTTAAAAGTTCCAATAACTTATAGGTAGAAACTATCTCTTCCCCACTTATATTAAGTAACTGTAGTGAGAACTTTCAATGCTTTGTTCTTCTCAATTAAATACTTGGTCTGTGTATACAATTACAGTAAAGATTGGTTTATGCTTCAAAGATGCCACTAATTAAGTGATAATTCAGTGTATTCTGTAACTCTTTTTTGTTTGCATCTCAAGTCTGTGTCTGTTGCCAATTACACCCCAATTAATTCTAGTTTTAATGTGAGAAACTCTTTTCCCTTTTTCACTGCACTACATAGAGAGAATGCCTTTTATTGATGATTCTCTGATCTTCTAGCTTGGCTCTTTTTTCAAATATAATAAGCTACGTGAATAATGTACTTAGTGCATTTCAATAGTCCTATTATCCATCTTAGTGTATTTCATCCATGAATTAAAAAGATAAAATGGATTTGTATGAAATGAAAACAGAGTGCAGTCACATCACATTTTATATCTTAATTTCAATATTAATACTCAGTGACCAAAACATACATACAT
>PVIC010052230.1:0-12227 GCA_004025085.1 Thryonomys swinderianus | reverse complement strand
AGGGTCTCGCTTTGTAGTTCAGGCTGGCCCTGAGCTCACTATGTAGCCCAGGCAAGCTGCTGCAAACTCAGCAATCCTCCTGTCCCTGCCTCCCGAGTGCTGGGATTACAGGCGTGAGCCACTACGTCCGGCATTGTGGTATGCGGTGTTGATTATTGGTGGGCGTGAGTCTCCATGCCCAGCATTATATGTGGTTACCGGGGATCAAACTCAGGACCTTGCGCTTGCGAGGCAGGTGCCAGAACCACTGAGCTAACCCTCCGGCCCCCAACTTTAACTCCTAATTTAGACTTTTCTATAATTTTCAGGAACACATATTACTTTTTGTTTTGTTTCTGCAGTGCTGGGGATGGAACCCAGGGGCTGGTGCACTCTAGGCTACACACCTTCCTGGAACATGCATTACTTTACGATCAGAAAAGAGCTAACAATTTAGAACATAACACAAAGCCATGCTATTCTCAGTGGGCCTTCACTCTGGGATGAGGTTCAAGAGGAGCTCTGTAGCAGGCGGGTGCACCACCTGGAGAGTCACCGGGTCTGTCATCTCCGCAGAGAAGGAATGTCTGCCAGGTGGGGTCAGCGAGCGGGGGACAGAGTTAAAATCATGACTCTGCTTGCCTGGGGCAGACAGGCACAAATCCAGGCCAAAGGCCTATCTGGTCCTATTAAGGAGAACAGCGCCCCCTACTGGCTCTTGAGAGCCATCCCCCCATTCACAGTAAAACACATTTTATCTCTTGATCTTGCCTACTTTAAATACTTTTTTGGAAGGTTATGTGGCTGTCATTTACCTGTGGGCCTCCGTGTGCCGCCCCCAAGAACCTGTAATTCAGTGTGCACATGTGGGTGGGTACGGGGTGGTAGAGCATTGGCCCAGCGTGTAAAGGACCAGGACAGCAGCAGCAGCACAGCGCCATACCACACCCCGGAGTGTTACACTAGACTCCAACAGGTCTGAGCAGGTGTACACAAGTCACCTGAGACTGTGAGGGCCCAGGTGTGGACGACATCTAGGTGTCCATGTTGGCAAGATTATGCCTGCAGGACTAGATAGGACCGACCGAGAGCAGCGCAATGTTTTTAATTATTGTTTTCTTTCTTTGGGTGTTTCGTGCTGGGGATGGAAGCGAGGCCTTGGGTATACTAAGCATGTGCTGTACCACAGAGCTGTGTGCCAGCCCCGTTACAGCGATTTAACCAAGAATGTTAGAGGGTGGGGTGATCACGGACCGTCTCAGGGAGCAAATAAAACAGACACTGCCAGGTCACCCTGCAGTCTGGAGTCTCCACAGCACCAGTCCCGATTATGCACAGATCTTAAAACCCCATTTCCTCCATTGCCAGAAGGAGCTCATGGCGATGACCACCTGAAAATACCGCTGTGAAAGAAAGGGGGCCGCAAACCAAGGCGTTTTAAAGCTGTAAAGTAACTAGGAGTGCGGCATGTGCCTGTAAACCCCGGCTCGTCGGGAAGCTGGGCAGAGGGATTGAATTCTAGGCCAGGTTAGGCAATCGAGGAGGATAAAGATAAAATTATAAAAGGGTAGCTCAAGGCTTCCTTGATTCAATTCCCATACTGAAAACAAGGGGCGCTGTCGACTCCTTTGCCAGGCTATTAGTGCTCTGGTCTACAAACCAAGTCATGAGGACAGTTTTGAAGTCGCCCAGGGTCACGGACGGTGAGTCCCACCTCCAACTCATGTGATTTGAAGCGTTTATTTTCTAAATTCTAGAATCATGACTCCAAAATTGATACCCAGACAAGACCCTAGAAATGGCCATCCAGCAATTCTTACTGATCTTTGCAGCGCTAACATTAAATGGTCAATTTGAATCCCAGAGAAAATTGCTGGGGACTCAGCACTGAGGAATGATGTGGGTTTAAGGTCAGCAGTACAGGGATTAGAGATAGTCTGTGGTGGGTTCAAACCCCAGCTCTGTCAGTTACTATCTGGGTGATTTGGAGGGTATTATCCTTCTGTAAACCTAGCTTTCGGGGTTGTAAGGACTGAACAATCCTGTAAGTTACAAGGCGCAAAACTGCTCCATGGCTGTTTGCTGTTTTTACAACAGTAATAAACTCTTCTTTAAATAACAAAATCTGCAAGAGATGTTTTTACAGATTGCAGCCATAAGTCCAGCTGACATCTGCTATGAGGAGACTTTATCCACGTTAAGATATGCGGAAAGGTACGTTTATGAATATTTCTGTACCACAGTAGTCCTGTCTTCTAAATCGGGCAAGCTTTTCTAGAGCTCAGGACTGAGAGTCCAGGAGAAGGAGGACAGAATGCTTTGTAACAGAGAAATGAAAAGAAATACATAAGAAAAGAAGGAATTCTGTCCTTGCAGTCCCGGATAGGAGAGTCATGGGCTCCGATGGGAATCACAGATGCCGGTGCTGGTGTGCTGTGTGACACGTCTCCCTGTAGCCGCCTGCCGGACACCACGGCTGTTCGCACGCGCCTCCTCCACAGGGAGAGAGCGGAGCTGAGCACCGAGTGTTTGTGCTGATGAGAATAAACGGAGATAAACTGCGGAAGTGAAGAGCTTCCAGCAGCTCCCTTGAGCGTGCCAGGGCCCCTTCGCTCGGTCATCGCGCCTGCCGGGCCGTGCAGGGCCTGCGCCCCCCTGGAGAAGGTCTCAGGTGTCCCTGGGCGGGGAGCTGTCTGTCATCGCCTGGCCTGGCACGCGCCGTGCGCGCAGTCGGCTCTGGCAGGCGGCCCTCCCAGGCAGTGCACTTGCTCTTTGGGCCGGCGTCGCCCTCACCCCACGCCTGCTCCTCCTGAGGCTGTGAGAAAGGCGAGGGTGACTGGGCGGAAGCCTGGCCCCCAGGCCCCACTCCTCCTCTCGCCGCGCGGCCCGCTAGAGGCAGGGAAGCGGCGCCATCTCAGCCTGCGTCCCATCGGCTCGCAGTCCCTCTTCCGGGAACTGAGGCTCATTTGCCAGCCCTGGCGTCACCTGTCGGGCAAAGAGCTTGTAAGACAGACGGGCCCAGGCAGCTGGTCCCCCACCTGAGAGGGGCTGGACGGTCCCGCCTGGCAGGTGAGGCGCTCAGAAGCCAGAGCTGGGCTCACGCCACGTGATGCCTTTCCTTCTGCCTTCCCTCCGCTGTCCTTTCGGCCTGTCACTCCTGTCCGTGTGGCACTTTCTTCCCCACCCCTCACAGCTCAGCTTCAGTGTCTGAGTCACTCGGAATTTTCTCCCGCAACACAAGACCTGGGTCTTTAGGTGGAGTTTCTGCTCCTCCGTGTCCTGAGAGCTCGTTTTCACCCTGCTGGCAGCCGCACGTGTGTCCGATGCTGGTCGTCTTTGCATGGGACGCGATGCTGCAGGGGAGAGAAGCCGGCTTGCCATGGCCTGCGCTCGGGGCCAGCCTTGCGGGAGGGGGCTGTGCAGGATGAAAGGGGCCGGGCTGCCAGGCTGGGCAGGTACAATCATAAGATGCTGGCAAGGCTTGTGCTTCAGGGCCAGGGCACATGCTTTGCATGGACACTGTCTTGGGTTTCATCCCCAGCACACACACGCGTGTTCTTGCATGTACACACACACACACACACACGACGAGATGCTCGGTTAATTTGAATTTCCAGTAAAGAACCAGTCATGTTTTAATATCATACGCCCCGTGCACTATTTGCAGCAGCCACGTGTCCTCCGGTAACACCGGAGGGGACCGAACCCAGAGAGCTGCAGGCCCCTCCTGGCCTGGGGCACACGGCAAACGGGGCTCAGGGTCTGAAATTTTACTTATTCCAGAAACAGCAAAGATGATCGTACGGATTCTCCGACAGCAGTGTGCGTCCAGGCCTCGGGGCACTCGGGCCCAGCACCCTCCAGCGAGCCACGCTTGTTTATTTGAACCTCGCCGGTTCCCGGAGGCACTTTGGTCTTAATGATTTAGGGGAACTGGCGCAGGGCAGGGTGGGATCTCTGGCGACCAAGCGGGGACGGACGCCCAGGCAGACGCCTCTCGGCGCGTTCTTGGGTCTAACGGCTCAGCTCCACCACGGGGCCTGAGAGAGTGTTCGTCTTTGCCCATGACAGGGCTAAAAAGGTGCGGAACAGAGCCGTGGTCAACACCGGCACGCTGGCAAGAGAGTCGAGGGCAGAGAACAGGAAACTGCTGGTCGGCTGTGGGGACTCTGGAGTGGCAGGTAAGCTGGGTCACGTGGCCATGCTCAGTCCACGGCCGGAGTGACAAGGAGGGGTCCGAGCTGGCTCACGGCCAGGGGCTGGGGTTGGGGGAGACACCAGGTGGGGGGGGGGGTTGGCTTTCCCTTAAAAAAATAAAACTTAAAGGACAATGAAGACTCGCACACAGTTATAGGAGATACTAGCTCTGCCTTTTAAAATACTCATGGCAGTCGCTTTCTCTGCCAGTTTAATTTGAGGCCATCATTTCCACCAGGACTACCAGTTCCCTCACTGTGTTTGTCCAGGGCTGTTTGACAGTCACGGCATCATGTGGCTCAGTGAGTGGAAGCCAAGGCACTTCAGTACTTTGGGTGTTTTTTTTTTTTTTTTTTGAACAGGGTCTCGCTTTGTAGTTTAGGCTGGCCCTGAACTCACTGTGTAGCCCAGGCTGGCCTTGAACTCACAGCAATCCTCCTGCCTCTGCCTCCCAAGTGCTGGGATTACAGATATGAGTCACCACACCCGGCACTGTGGTTTGTGGTATCAGGGATCGAACTCAAGACCTTGTGCTTGCCAGGCAGACACCGGAACCACTGAACTAAATCCCCAGCCCACATAACACATCTCCATTCTTTTTACTTCTCCTTTCCCAACCTTCCCTCCCAGCTGCATTTTTTTTCACTAGCCTCCCACTCCTTCCACTTTTCCCCCATTAATTATGTTTTACTTTGCCCTTTATTTATATTTCGGGTTTCTCCTATAAGAGAAGCCACACAATATTTAAATTTGGGTTTCTCATTTATTTCACTAAATACTGTGGTCTTAACATCCATTCATTTTCCTACAAATAATGCAGATTTATCCTTCTTTATGACAGCATAGTACTCTACTGGGCATAAATACATTGTATTTATTCATTCATCATTTGTTTTGAGGTCATTCTGATTGGGAGGAAGAGCCGAAGGTCACATGCGGTGGGATCTTGTCCATAAAGTGGATAAGGACACCTTGGGAAGTCGGTGCCATGTGATCTTTGGCTCTTTCCCTAAAATCAAAATGACCATGAAAGGTCAACGCTTTGAGTTGATTCTGGACGCTGAGGCAGCCGCAAGAGTACATCTGACCGCCCTCAGGAGAGAGGCTTCTAGAGCTTCTCCGGCAACAGCCCAAGGCGGCATCGGTGTGTGGGAGGCCAGGGAGTCTCCCGAGGGGTCAGCGGCCAAGTGGCTTTCACTGTAGTACATCTTTTTAAAATTTAAAAAGTCGCTGTGTATTTTTTTATGCCACAGTGCGTTTTATGCCCACTAATGGACGTGGATATATAATGTCCCAATAAAGATTCAAATTTAAAAATGGGAAGGGTGGGCTGGAGATTTAGCTCAGTGGTTCCAGTGCCTGACTCGCAAGTGCAAGGCCCTGAGTTCGATCCCCCGATAACCACATACAACGCTGGGCGTGGTGACTCCCGCCCACCAGCCATCAATACCACATAGCGAGGTTCTGTCTCAAAAAAAAAAAAAAAAAAAAAAAGGAAGTGTGATAAAGGGAACGTAGAAAGCTGCTGACGCACACTTGGGAGGGGTTCAGCCCCGAGACAGCAGCGCACAAAGCCCCAGCGCCTGTCCGAGCTCCGTGCCGCCCGGGCCTCGTGCTGCCTGCGTCTCGAGGCCCCGCTGGACTCTGGCGGCCCCGACCACCGAGGGCCGAGGAGCCGACTGCATGGCGTCTCCAAGCCCGAAACCGGCTTGCGCGTCGAGTGTCGACCCGCATGTGGCTCCTAGTCCGCCTTATTCCTAAGCAAGGACCCAAGGGACGTGAGAGACGTGTCAGGTAAACCTGCCCCCCCACAGCCCACAGGAAGAGGAAGGGGGCGCGGCGCCTCAGCCCGCCCTCCTCGCCCCGCGGGCAGACAGCGAGGGCGTGGCCGGGCGTCTCCTCCCCAGCGGAGGGCGTGGCCCTGGCCGGTGCCTCGGGCCCTGTCTCCTGCTAGTCCAGCCCCTCCGCCCTTTCCCGCAGGACGGCCGGGGCCGCTCGCGGGGACTTGGGCACACCTGCTGGAGCAGGCGCGGAACGACTGGGAGCCGCAGTGCGCGGCCGCGGCCCTGGTGAGCCCTCGTCCCCGCCCGGGGCAGTCCCGCCGCGCGTGTAGACCCAGGTGCGGGGGCTCAGAGGGGACACAGGATGGGGGACCCTGGCGGAGCTCAGGGAGCGCGGCAGGGCCTCGGGGCGCAGCATGCAAGCCTGCTGCTGACGAGAGTTTGGGGACAGTCTGAGGGTTGAGTTGTCCCCTGGGCCCGCACGGTGTGACCGATCCGCGGTCTCTCCTGGCAGCCACTGGCCATCGGGTCACAGTAGCCAGTGATGCGAAACCCAGGGCTCTGGGAATCTGGACATGCGCGGTGCGGTGAGCTCCACCCCCGCCTGGCTGCGGGGGAACCTCCCCTCCCAGTGCCGCCCCAGCCGCCCCAGCTCTACCGCCACAAGGCACATCCCTGTTACAGGCTGGGCCTGGAAGGCGGGCTGGCGGGAGAGCCCCCCCCCGGGTTCTGGCGTGCTCGGGAGCCTAGAGGGGGCCTCAGTCGGCAGGCGTGGAGTGGGTGGGGTCCGCGGCACCAGGAGCCGAGGAGGAGGCAGGGGCCACGGCCTCTAAAGGACAGGAGAACACGGGTGCGGCTGGAGGCTCTCCAGAAGCCGCAGGCCGTGTGAGAGGCAGGAGAGCCTGTGACTCTTGGGCCACTAGGAGTCGGCACAGGTGCACAGGATTGGTCTTCGGCGTGAGTAACACTAGTCTTTTACCCTCTTCACTCTAAATCACAGTGGCTTGTGATAATTAAACCTGATGTGGTGGCTCACGCCTGTCATCCCAGCACTCAGGAGGCTGAGGCAGAAGGATCGCTTGAGTTTGAGGCCAGCCTGGACTAATAGCCAGTTTCAACGTGCCCCGCCCCCACCCCAGCCCCCAGAGAAAAGAATAAAAAAGTTCTCTGCGCATGGAGTTGGGGTGTGGCTCAGGGACAGAACATCAGGCCCGCATGAGCAAAAGCCCTGGGTTCCACCCCGCCCCCCAACGCACTTTCCTTGTGCCTGGAGAGTTCACCCCAGTCCTCTCTGACTGCCTGTCCCCCAGGGCGTGATGCCAGCCAACACTCACTTTAAAGGATGACACGCACCTAGGTGCCCAGGGGAGGGTTAAGCCAAAGCGTCAGTTTGGGCCATCAGCGCTGGTCACGGGTTAGCCAGCAGCGGGGCTCTGGGAGGGAGGTTCGCCTGTGGAGCATCCAGACAGCTGGGCTCAGGGAGCCTGGAACTCAGGGCCCCGAGGGGACGGGTGGGCAGAAGGGGCAGCGCGAGGGCAGCGGGGCGGGGGAGACAGGGCCGCAGGCTCGGAACAGGCCTGTGGCGACGCGCCCAGCCCGCCAGCTGACCCCGCCTGCCTCGGGGCCAGGCGTCCGCCCTGCTCAGCGCCCCCCTCCACACAGGCGGTGCACAGGTGGGCGGAAGGGCGCGGCCGGTGGGCGGCACAGCTCCCCGTCTCTCCCCCAGGAGCGGCAGCTGGCTAAGACCCTCCCTCACCTTCTCAATGTCAACGAGGACCCGCAGCTCACCGGGGTCCTCAAGCACTTCATCCGCGCTGGTAACTCGCCCCTGGACTGCCCTGCTCCTGCTCTGCCTCTGACCCAGAGTGTCTCTTCACTGCCCACTCACCTCCTTTCCCTTCTTTTTAGGGTCTCGCTTTGTAGTTCAGGCTGGCTCTGAGCTCACTGTGTAGCCCAGGCAAGCCTCGAACTCAGCAATCCTTCTGCCTCTGCCTCCTGAGTGCCTGGGATGACAGATTTGAGCCACCACGCTCGGCACTGTGGTGTGTGGTACTGATTGCTGGTGGGTGTGAGTCCCCATACCCGGGATTGTTGTATGTGGTTACTGGGGATCAAACCAGCAACCTTGCACTTGCTAGGCAGGTGCTGGAACCACTGAGCTAAATCTCCAGCCCCTGGATTACATAGTTTTGACCCTGTGTAAAACAAAAACAATAGTAAAAACCCCTCCAACAACCTGGGATCCAACATATACAATACAGTTCCCCTGCTTTAATCATTTTCAGTTCAGGGGCATGAAGCACCTTCACACTGTTGTGTAACCATCACCAGCATCTACCTCCACAACTCCCTGTCACCTCAGACTGGAACGTCGAACGCACTAGAAACTAACTCCTCACCCTCGCAGCTCTGGAAACTGCCATTCTAGCCCCTGCCCCTCTGAGTTTGATCATGCCAGTTAACTTACATGGAAGGAGAATCATACAGTGTATAGGTCTAATTTAAGTTCAGCCATATTTTGGGACACAGGAAACTTTCCTTTTTAAAGACTGAATAATATTCCATTGTATGCATATGCCTTGTTTTGTTTACCTATTATCTAGGTATGGTTCTTTTTCTATTACAATATTGTGTGTTTTTATATGAAAAAGTAAGATAACACTTATTTTAATTAATGTGAAAATGTATATAACTAATCATTGATGTAGTCTTTATCTCCTAAAAGATAGCCAAGGTTACCCTGGAGTGTGAGGTGGAATTTTCGCAGAAACAAAGCCTGACACAGAGTTTCAGTGGAGATGATTTGTTAGAGATTTGGTCCCATGAGAAGCCAACGAGGGAATGGAGGACATTGAAACTGAGAAGGGCCAACGCGAGGGTGTATAACATGCTCCCCTGAAAATAAGACCTCCCTGGAAGAGGATCAGCCTTGACAACCAGAGATCAGCTGTCAGATCAGAAGTAGGAGCCCAGCGAGCCCTGCCTGTGCCTCTCCTGCCTCACAGAGCGGCCTCGGGGCGAGAGGAGTGGCTGGGAAGGCAAGGCCCCGCTGGCCGTTTGGGGTCTAGTTTTCAAAACGGATTATTTTCCTTTGAGGTCTTATTTTTGGGGGAGAGAGGATGCTTTCAAGGGAAGTCTCAGAAAGTTCCGGAGTATAAATTATCCTCGGGTGTGTGTCTGCTTGGAGACAAAGGCTTTGTATTCAGCCCCGTGGCAAAGCTTGGGGGACCCACGGCATCACCAGGTGTCACAGCTCCGTGTGTCTTAGGGATGGGTGTGCTCCAGTGTGCAAAGTCGTCTTCCCAGCGCTACAGGTGCTTCTGGCGAGAAAGCCTGAGGCTGGGACGGGCGCACAGAGCCAGGCAGCGTTCTTACTTCGCCCTCATTTTGTGGGTTCAGAACCCTGAAATATCTCTCTGAGTTAATGAGGACTGAGTACGTCGGGGTACAGCGCTGGTGTTGCAGGGACCCCTGGCTCCCTGGTTGCTAAGCCAGCCTGGGTTCCAAGTGGTGGCAGAGGCCGGGAGGAGCTGCCAGGGCACCCGGAAGCTGCAGGTGACACCCCAGCGTGCCCCACAAATGTCCCAGACACAACCAGAGTTGGAGCTCAAAGAACCTGAGCTGTGCTGGGCTTCACAGTGGTGTCTGAGCCCCAGGGCCTTCTGTTTTCTTGCTCCAAAATCCCCATGAAGAGGATACAACTTTTAAAAGGTTAGGAATACCATGTAAAAAGGCAGAAGGTAAAAAAAAAAATCCATGCAGCAAAATCATATCCAGGTGCCACTGAGATTGACGACTCAGGCTGGGAAAATCCTTTACACAACCGCGCTGAGAGATAAGGTCACTTCTAAACGTCAGACATGTTGTCTTATGAAGTCAAGTCCTGACAGTTGAAGCTGAGCTGTGCTAACTCCTTCCAGGTTCGTGTGATGCTGGTCAGGCGGCTTCTAATGCCATCAGTCTTCAAGGCCTGGGGTGAGTGACTGTGAGTTACGTCCCCGTCCAGCCTTAGAAGTTAGGATCTCTGAGACGAGGAGGTGCTCGAAGGTTGTCTGCTTTGGGCAGCCAGGCCGTAGACCGTGCTGAGCCGATGAGAGGTCCTCCCTCACGGGCCACTGTTAGCCAGGTTTGGGAAGGGTCTTGTTCTCCAATGAATGGACTGGACTGTGTCCTGCCTCTGGTCTCGGGAGGTCAGGGACGTCAGTGACAAAAGATCCAGTCAGGAAACAGAGATGGAAGGGGAAGCCCACGGCAGTGGCCCATCTCTTTCGTGGTCTCTTCTCCAAAGGCAGCTGTATCCTCAGATCTCAGTGCTTGGAGCCCTCCCTGACAGGACTAAGAGGGCGAAGGCCTACATTTTGGGATGACCCCCTCCCCCAAGGACTCCCTGAGGGGTCCCCACAGGGGCCTGTGTGAAACCCAAGGAGAACTCTTACACAGTCAGTGTCCTCGAGCTCTGTGCCTTGCTGTCCGGGAGGTCAGTGCTCTGGGGTTCTTGCGCCTCCTTCAGGACACTGTGTCCCAACTGCCCCCAGGTCTCCAGACAGCAGGCGTGATTGGCTTTTTCAGAAAAAGACTTCCCTGGCAGCCCTCCCAGAATGCCTCGGGCCTCCCGGGCAAAGCACACAGGCCCTCCTGTGAGAAATGCTGACTTACACTTCGTGCAGATGAGAACAACCCAACTGGTCGCTGAAACTGTGATTTACTGGGTGACTGGGACAAACTCTTGTCTTCTTAGAATTTCAGATAAACATGCTTCCTTCACGAATTTGGAAGGTGAAGTGACAATTACTCCATACAGCAAATGTAAGGTTGTTGTCAACGGGGTGCCTATCACAACCAGGACGAGGCTGCATCATCTGGTAAATTTCCTGCTGGGCTGCAGAGGTACCTAAGTCCCTCCCAAGAGCTAGCAGAGGAGGTTCGTGTGAAGAAACCCCGTTCATGCCAAGGGGCAGGGCATTGGAGCTTCCCGCCTTGCAGGCCTCTGCCTGGGCTCACAGTGAGGATGTGAGCATAGTGCCCAGTGGTGGCCTTCTCTGGGCCTCGCCTAGGAAACAGGAAGGGCTGGCTGAGGTCGTCTCCAGGATACCGTCCAGCTCTCACTTGTGAGAAGAGTTTTTTAAGGCCCTGTCGTTGGGAGCATAGGTGTCTGTTTGGCCTCTGCGCATGCCTCAGTGCCTGGCAGGGAAGCAGTGCTGGGTGGGTGGGGTAGGGGCTGCACACAGAAGCCAGACGGCATCCTTCCTGCCTCCCTCATGGCCTCTTCCCTGTCTGGAGGATCTCCCAAGGAAGGACAAACCTCAGAGCCATCCCGAGCTGCTCCTGAGAGGCTGTGCTCTTTCGCCTCGCTGAGATCCACCTCTGCCCGTGTCTCCTCCCTAGGACCGCATTATTTTGGGATCCAGCAGCGCCTACCTCTACATTGGGTTTCCTTCGGAGAGAGGCAGCGAGGACTTGAGCAGATTTGACTATGACTTTTTCCAGCTGGAAAGGGCAGCCGTGGAGGGAGTGAGTGTGGACAAGCTTGGTGAGCATGCCAAACCCGCTTCTGGCGCCTTCCACGTGTAATTTGGGGGCAGTTGTTTTCACTGCGTGCCCTCTGGCTCTCCTTCAGAAAACCGTCTCACGGGCGTGGTGGCTCACACCTATAATCTCAGACTCGGGAGGCAGAGGCAGGAGGATTGCTGAGTTCAAGGTTTGCCTGGGCTATATAGTGAGCTCAGGGCCAGCCTGAACTACAAAGCGAGACCCTGTCTCAAAAAACTAAAAAAAGAAAACCATATTGTGCTGTGTCAGAATGCAGTGTGCTCAAAGTCAAACTATGATTCTCATACGAAGACAGTGAGTCCACATCAAAGACTTGTTTAACTCATCAAACCTTCCGGTAGGGATAAGGCTGCAGACAGCTCAAAGAAGTGTAGAGTGAGTGGAGGGGAAAAGCTGGGAGGTTTTGAAGTCAGCTAAACCCAGCCAACGGCCTCTGTCCCAGTCAGCCCCCGCCCCCCCGCAGGAATCCAGGACCCCTCCTCCGCGGGTGGTGAAGACATTTAGCGGCTCCGGCTCCCGCCTGTGTTCGGAGCCGGTGGACCATGAGTTCTCCCTCTCCCTACACAAAAGTGGTATCCTCAGAATTTTAGCAAAACAAACTGACTTGAAATTCACTTTCTTGCTCCTCTTCTGCTAACGTTCTTGACCAAAGCCAAGCAAGTCTTAGGACCAAACTGGGTACTTTCCCTGCGGACCCTTTTGTTCCCGCTGCTGACTGCA
>PVIC010052229.1:0-12229 GCA_004025085.1 Thryonomys swinderianus | reverse complement strand
CTCTGCCTCCCAAGTGCTGGGATTACAGGCGTGAGACACCACGCCCAGCACTGTGGTATGTGGTATTGATTGCTGGTGGGCGTGAGTCACCAAGCCCAGCATTGAATGTGGTTACCGGGGATCGAACTCAGGACCTTGCGCTTGTGAGGCAGGTGCCGGAACCACTGAGCTAACCCTTCAGCCCATATCCTGGTGTTTTTTTAATTACTCAATTTCCTTAATAATTTCATTTAAATTATTTTATACCACGTAAATGTAATTTGTACTGTTCAAGGAATTGGCTCATTTTCTCGAGGTTTCAACTATACATGACTATAATTGTTTATGATATTTCCCTATCATCTTCTTGAAGTCTGCAAAATCTGTAATATTTCTTGTAACATTCCTGATGTTGGTAATTTGTGTTTTGTTTTCTATGTCAATGTTGTTAGCTTTATAAAAGTTCTTTCTGCAGAACCAATTATTTGTTTCATTTATGCCTTGTATTGTTTGTCTTCAATTTTGATAATTTCTGCTCTTCTCTTTATTATTTCCTTCCTTCTACCTACTGTGTATTTTCTTCCTTTTTTCTAGTCTCTTGAAATAAGAGAGATCCATTCAATGATTTCAAATTCCTTGCCTTTTCTAATATCTAAACTTAATGGTATAAATTTCTGTCTTTGTATTATTTTAGGTATTTTCTTCAATTTTTATATGCTGTATTTTGATTTTCATTCAATTGTTTATTTTAAATTTTCCTTTGAGAATTCCTCCTGGATTTATGGATTATTTAGAAATGTGATTTTTTGTTTTCAAGAATTTGTAATTTTTCTTATGGATTTTTAGATTGATTGCATTGCTTCTGGAGGATACATGTTATATAATTTTGATTCTTTTAAGTGTGTTGTGGTTTTTTAATGACCCACAGTATGTTCTAATGTTACATGTTACATGCTTTTGAAGACTGAATGTTCTGCAATCGTTGGGTGGAGTGACCTATAAATGTTGATTAGGTATTATTTTGACAGTGTTGTGAAGTCCTTCTGTATCTTTACTGACGTTCTGTCTTATCAATGTACCAATTACTGAGAGAGGGATACTGTAAACTTCCACTGTAATAGTGGATTTATCTATTTCAAATTTCTTTTCAATTTTTATATTAGCTGCTCTTATAGTATATCTACTTCACTTTCTATTCTTTCTAGCACACATTTTAAGATCATAAAACAGTGTAATGTGTACTTTGAAAATATTTTGACTGGAATATTTTATGGTAAAGATAAATGATCAAGAATTGGGAGAAACATCCTAAAGTTAGAAATAATGGCAGAGACTTCAAATTAAAGAGTCTTGTAAGAAATGTTAGAACTTGTATTTCATCTTGATGGCAGCTGCAGGAGCCTTGGAAGATCTTAAGTAAGGTGCTCATGTGGTTAAATAGATTATTTATAGAAGTTACTCTGGCTGCAGAATAGACAACTCTTGTCAAAAGGAGCATTTGGTAGCTGGGGTCTAGACTTTTCCTCATGAGATGCTGGTGCTGGAAGTTATAAACACCTTTATATCTGATATCTGAAAGCTGTAGATTGTATAAGAAAACATTTAATTGTTAACTGATTTCCACTATCTTCTTTCCTACCATTATTTCTCTTCCATTTTGGGAGTCTTTAATTTCCCCTTGCCATGGTTTTCATTCTCTTTTAGTTTCTAATCCATCTCAACTGTTACTTTTTTTTTTGACCATTGTACAAGACCACTATTATAGAAATGTCCCACAACTTGTTAAGCATCTGACTATTGGCTGTCCTTCCATCTTACTTCCATCCTGTCAATGTAACAATTATTTGATTTCACCACAATCCTGAATTGACTGGCCCAATGATTCTCTATTAATGAATATTTCCTCCTACTTTTATGCCTCTTTCATTTGATACTACAGCCTTAAACCAATTATGGCAATTTATATATTACCTCTGCCTGTGATTGGTTTGTAGCATAGGTATGGGATCCAGATCTGGCCCATGGAATATGATAAGTCTACATGGTATTTCTTTTCATATAAGAAAAAGATTTTGAGGGCTGGAGATTTAGCTCAGTAGTTCTGGCGCCTGTCTTGCAAGCGCAAGGTCCTGTGTTCAATCCTCGGTAACCACATACAACAATACTGGGCATGGTACACCCACTGGCAATCAGTACCTCATGTCACAGATGCCGGGCTTGGTGGCTCAAGCCTGTAATCCCAGCACTCGGGAGGTAGAGGCAGGAGGATTACTGAGTTTAAGGCTTGCCTGGGCTACATAGTGAGCTCAGGGCCAGCCTGAACTACAAAGCAAGACCTTGTCTCAAAAAAAAAATTGTAAGGTCATGATATTCAATAGCTTGACAAAGTATGGTAGTGGACACATAGACTTGTAAAACTCAATGAACATTCTATATGTCATTAAATTAAATTTTTATTTAATGACATTAGTGAAAAAAGTCATTGAGCTTGCATAAAGTATATTGAAACATAAATGAATTTTTTGTTTAGCTTAGGTCCATCTGCAAGATATCATTCTGTATAAATAACCTAAAACACAAAAACATCAGAAATCCAAAACTTCTGGTCTCCAGCATTTGTGATAATAGGTGCTCAACCTGTAAGAGCAACCTAGATATTGTTTTCACTATATAAACAGAGTTTTTATGATAATTTAACATCATGGAGGTCCGCTATGATGAGTTAAGCTGGAATCACATCTGGAAATCAAAGACTAAAATCCAAAATGTTCTATCTATTGATGCTTTGGAAGGTTAAATGATTGTACATTATGCTAAAGATTTCTCAAAACAGATATATGATGAAACTTCTGATTTCTGAGTTATGTCTGGAGATTTTGATGATGTCCATTCAATTGTTCTATAAATATTGATAAATGCTTCTTCATGTAAGGGATGCTATCAGGTCCATGGGTCTACCTGTGGATATGGGCTGGCAGTTTCTAGTGAGAAAACCCCAGTTCCATAAGGGACAAGGATATAACAAAGAAGAAATTTCCAGTTTTACGGTGGTGGTGGTGGTGCCTTGTGTGATAGGAGTGTGGAGATGCAGGGTCACTCATGGTAAAATCTTAGCTAAGTTTTCAATGACTTCACTGACTCTTATTAGTAACTACTTTGTTCTATCTATGTGTGTATGTATGCATATTCAACTATATTTTCTCCATGTTCTCTTTTCCTATTACTTAATATCTTGGAAAGTAGGGAATATTAATTCTCTTTTCCTGAAGCAGAAACCCAAGGTTTAGAAAGGAAAAGAAAATACTTTTTTTGTAAGTAACAGGTGCTGTTTGTGAAGCTAAGATTTGAACCCAGACCTCTTTTTTTTTTTTTTTTTTTTTTTTTTGCTACCAGGAATCAAACGGGCCCTTCTGCTTCCTAGGTAGGTGCAGTACCACTAGAGCTAAATGCCCAGCCCCCTCTCTCACTTTATTCTCTCTTTCCTTCCTATCATTTTGCCTCCTGCTAGTGTCCTTTCCACCATCTCATATGACATATTAAAAAAATTAAAAGTAGAGTAAATATTTGGAGTTGGAAAAGCTGACACAGAGCATATTAATCTTCACTCTCAATCACCAAAATTCAGTATGGATAAAGGCCCAAGGCCTCATCCTGCATTTGGGATCTACCCAGGATTGGCAGTAAATTTTCATGGTCACATCTCATTTTTCACTTTTTCCATTTGCTATTGAAAAGTCCTCCCCTAGGCCAAAAACATTTCAATCACTGTATTGAGGCTCCAAGTCTAATAATCCCTTCTCAGATTCAAGGGACACTTTTAATTCCTTGTTTTGTATAGTCTGTCTATGATGTATTAGTTCAGATATATGGAAAGAAGAGAATAAAATTGTCCTCTGAAAGCTCAAGTGTGGAATGAACAATTGTAAAAATCATAACAGAGATGTTCAGTCTCTAACGGAGAAGGATATCCAAATCACAAAGCCAATTGTGGCTTCAGGAAATGTGTAAATAGATATGCTTGGGCTGTCACATATGGATACCCCTTTTCTCAAGTGTTCTCAAACCATTACATGGTTAGCTCTCGGCTCAGGATGCAGCAACAATTTGGATGATGAGAGTCTCACAGTCCTTCAGGATCGGAGGGAACAAAGCCTAAGAGGCAAAGGGAGGCGTAGAATAATTTCCATCAAATATCTGTGGGCAGTCAACTCATGTGTCTTGTTTGTTTCTTGCCCCAGATCCTACTATATTTAGGAGTCAGTACCACAATATAATTCCTTCCATGGCATCTGCTTCTTTTGGCTTGCTCATTCTTATCCGCTAGACCTTACCCTTCTTAAATCCATACATTGTATGACCTTTTACCCTTGCAGCTGGTGTGCTGCCTCACACATATCAGATGACCCAATGATCTTGTTTCTGATGTTAGATTTTTAAGAGGTTGATGAGTAGCATCTATAACAAGCCCCAATATTTAATGTACAATTTATACATTTGGCACACAATAAATGCTGCTGACAATGACTGATGGATAGAGAAAAATCTACCTTTCTTAAGATTCTGAGATCATATCTATGTGGACTGAGGTAATCACACAGGTAATTAAGGCTAAAAGAAACTTGTTTTCATTTATAGCAAACTACCAGGAGTCTAGAGCTACAGTGGTCAAGCTTTCCAGTTCATAGTTTAACTCCTGGCTTCCCTAAACTTTATGGGTAAAGCCAGAGCATTGAACCATTCAGAGGAGCCCAAGAGAGCCAGAGCTAAAATGGACAAACATCCTTGAGAAAGGAGTGACAAAAAGGATAGAGGTGACATTTTTACCTTTAGAAAAATGATCACTCCACTTACTCCATTTTGGTAAATAATGGGTAGATGCCTATTAAGATAATGATGGAAAAGGAGAATGAAATTGCTGAGTGAGGTCAAGGGTAGACTGTTTGCACAGAGATTTGGTCCTCAGTATTAAGATAAAAGATGGTGTCCTCTATCACCTTTCCCTCACTTCTGCATTTATCTCTTACTATGAAGCCTTTTCTTCTTGTCTTTGTTTGGGAAATTCTGACTACTATACAGTCAGAAAAATAGGAATCTGGTGGGGAAGCAATGAGGTACATGTTCACCATGCACACTAGAAGGAAGGGCCCACTTCAGGTCCATGCGTGTGTGAGTACAGAAAGTAAGAGGCGAATTCAGGGACAGTTCTCTCACCACAGGACGGCAGCTTCATGGAGACATCCTCTCTAGGTGTCAGGCTGATTATGAGCACAGTCAAGGTAGCCATTGCTTCATGCTTCTTTCCTCTTTTCTTTCTTTCTTTTCCTATTTATAAGCTTGATCATTTATTAAACACTTAATATCATGTTTATATCTGTAGCCTAACTGGCCATGGGGTCTATATAAACAGTGCTGTGTAAATCCAAAACTGCAATGGACTTGCAAAGATTGCATGGAAAACATCAACTTGCTGTAGAAAATAATATTAGGAAGCTCTTCCTAATGCAGTAGGCCTTAATAGTCATTGTTTGACACATTTAAGATAAGAATTAATTTCAAAACAAAACAACAGAAGAATCTCATCTCTTGCCATTAAAATGTACCAATAAAGAATTCAATAAAGGGCCGGAGGGTTAGCTCAGTAGTTCCGGCCCCTGCCTCGCAAGCGCAAGGTCCTGAGTTCGATCCCCGGTAACCACATATATCCTGGGCATGGAGACTCACGCCCACCAATAATCAACACCGCATACCACAGTGCCCGGCATGGTGGCTCACGCCTGTAATCCCAGCACTCGGGAGGCAGAGACAGGAGGATTGCTGAGTTCGCAACGGATTGCCTGGGCACCATAGTGAGCTCAGGGCCAGTATGAACTACAAAGCGAGACCCTGTCTCAAAAAAAAAAAAAAAAATTCAATAAAAAAAAAGTGTGTAAGTGTTATGACTTAAGTCTAAAATGTCTCCCAGAAGTCGTATATGCTCAGAGATGGGGCTTTTAGAAGATGATTGGATCATGAGAACTTTATCAGTGGAGCCACTCAATATTGAGATCATAATTTTTTGGCATTATTGGGAGGTAGTGGAAATCTAGCCGGTGGGGCCTACTTCAAAGGAGTGGATCTCGCATGATCTCCAGGATTCTATCCAGTTACTGATAGTGCCTTTACTGGCAATATAGTTACTGATAAAGTACCTTTCCTCTGCCACGCTTTCTGCTGTGATGTTTTGTCTTACCCAAAACTCAGAAGCGATAACGCCACTGAGTATGGAGTGAAGCCTTTCAAATCACAGGCCAAAATAAAGCTTTTTTCTTTTTAGTGTGTTTTTTTTTCCCAGAGAGATTTAATCTCAGCAAGAAAACTCACTAATAAGATAAATATCATAGAGGTTGTGTTTTCAATATTCTTCTTTTCCGATTTAGTAAATAATCTTTTTATATACTAAATGACATAGGTTTAAAGTGTGCAGTTTCATGAGTTTTGACATGGGCAGATACCCATGAAACCACCATTCCAATAATGATTTGAACATGTCTGTCATCTCTCCAAGGACTCTTCAAACCCCTTGAAGATTTATAACTCCCTTCACCCCTAACCTAAATTGAGGCAACCACTGAACTGGTTTTTGTCACTGTGGATCAGTTTTAGTTTACATAAATGGGACTGTACACCCAGCTGGTTTATTTCTCCAACACAGCTCCTTTGCAATCCATTCACATTGTTGCGTGTGTCTACAGAAAGTTCCTTTCATTGCTGAATGGAATTCCATTGCCTGGGTTACTACGTAGTTTCCTCAGCCACGGGTTCATGGATGGATACCGTTTTCCCCTAGTTGCTGGCTATTAGGAGTGAAATTGCTGTGAGTTTATATATAAGTGATTGTGAAGATAGCGTTAAGTGAAATGAATCAGACGTAAGCTTAAATATCACATGGATTCTCTTTTATGAGAAACCCAATTATAAACAAAGGACAAGATAAAGGATAATTGGAAACAGGGAAGATAGATCTTTCTCAAATAGGAAGGGGATCAAGAGATGGGGGGAAGGGCATGAGGGGGAAAAGAAGATAAAAAATAAAAACGTGTTATGTACATGTACTAACTCCACACATGGAATACAAACATTATGTGCTGCAAAAATGTACTAATTTAAAAAATCTGGGGTAGAATGTCCTCACAGAAGATGACAAAGCTGTTATCTAGAATGACAAGGTAACTAGCTCCAAGTCTCAGAGATAGGTAGTCTTTGGGCTGGTAGCCAAATAAAAATCTTAGGACAGTTTAGGGTTTGCCTTTTATACTTGTCTTGAAAGCCTTTACATTTCTGTCAGGTAGTTTTCCCCAACCCAAGGATATAATCTATTCAAATATGTTTATGTTATCTATTGCATTTTTAAATTGAAAAAAATTTACAATATCTATGAAGAAAGGTTTAATAAAATATTTTGAATCTGAACAAAATGAATAGACAGAATCTGAACTCAGCATACTCCAAACTCAGGCTCTTTTCTGGAGCTGGACACAGTCTGGTGCTCCTGGTTCAGAGAGGAACTTTTCTGGAAGCCAAAGAGGAACGTCGGTCTGTGTCTTGGTTTAATTTGTTTCCAGACAATCTGGCTGAGCTGGAGTTCAGTTCTGGGCCACGTGCTGGTGTTACCCATAGAGACGACGAAGCCATTTTTCCTGGTTGGAGCGGAGTGTGATGTGTGGCATTATCCCCTAGTGGCACATCACATTATCTCCTAGTGGCACATCACATACACGTACAAACTGAGGGAATGAATAAGGTTCGGATTCTGGCTGAAAAAAGCCAGAGAAAATCCACAGGGTTGGGTGCTGTTCAAGAAATGGGAAAGATTAATGTTGGACACGGAGGTCACTCTATGAGAGTAACAGACTCAAAAACTTCCAGGGGACTTGACTGGAAGTTCCCATGACTGGCGTAAAAAATGGGAGAGGTAGTGAGCTCTTGCTATTTTAAGACAGCGTCATTTCTTAGCTGTGGCTGAGTTGAGCCAGATCTGTGGCATTAGCTGACATAATACAAATTATGGAAGATCCTATCTGTCCAACAACGATGTATGAATGAAAAATGTGGTATACACAGAGAATGGAATACTACTCTGCCATAAAGAAGGATGGATTTGAATCATTTATAGGAAAATGCCTGAATATTGAGACCATAACACTAAGTGACATTAAAATGAAGTGTTGCATAGTTTCTCTAATATAAGAAGCCAAGAACATGGTTAATTTAAACTGCAAAATAAAAGAAATATTGCAGGAAGTGAGGGAGGCAGACTGTGGAAACAAGAAAGGGATGTGGGGAAGAAAACAGAGGGGAAGAGTAGAAGAAGGGAAGCAGTAAAAGTAATAAAAACGTGCTCTGCATATATATGAGTTCTCCGAGGTGAATGTAAGTTTTATGTATTATAAACATATATTAATTACAAAACAGTGTGTTCCCTGGCCAAGCACTGTTTCATTATTGTCTGTGCTCTTACCCCATTTTACTGAGAAAAATTAAGACATGAAGAATAACTTTTTCTAAAGAGAAATAGAAATATATTACAATAAACTATTTACATTACTAGGGTGTTAAGGGTTAAACAATTCATCTCCAAACTAGATCCAGCACAGCCTGCAGTTTGAGATCTTGGACTGGATCCCAGACTCCCTCATATGCTAAAGGAAAGAAAACCTGTACTCTCTCCTGAAGCAGAGGAGAGAAGCGATGGGTTTAACAGGGGCGATGATCCCCACTTCACCCTGAAAAGATGTCATTCTGACACTTGGACACAGAAAGCCAGGATAACGGGGCCAGAACCAGAACCAGGAGAAGCAAGTGCGGGGACCAGGGAGCAAAACAAGAGGAGGTGCTCAAGACAAAAGGCCCAAAGCACCTAGGAAGGACTGGACCTTCAAGAACTCAGGTTTCAACAACAGCAAAAAGAAAATTTGAAGGTTTTATCTTTCTTCTGAGACTTAACACTGAAGACAAATCCTATGTGACGAGGAAGATCGATGTATGGACAAAAAATGTTACTCCTAATGACTTCATTTTTTTTCCTCAGTAAAATGGGAGTAAGAACATAGAAAATAAATGAAACCATGTCAGATCCCAGGCAGAGGGTGGCGGGGAGAGGTGGATTCCCAGGGAGGACGTACCTGGCCTCAGGTCACATGAGCCCATTATGGGGGTCGTTTATCTCCCTTTGATTTATGGAGGCTCCACACACTGTCCTGTGACCTGGCTCAGGTTCCTGAACTTTAGCTCTGGTGGAGCCTGGTGTTTCCTTCTGGGATCCGGAGAGGAACCTGCATTGGCATCAGTGTGCTCCCTGAAGGAGCCAGACTCCTATGGATTATCTGGACTGACCTCTCTGTGCTGGGCGAGATGAGGCTCTTCGTAGGAAGTGGGACCTGGGAAGTCCTAACCCGAGATATCCACAGTCCTGCCCCACCCATACTGGGTCTCTGGTGCTGGGTAAGTCACATGGCCTCTCTCGGTTTATTCCCTCTTGCAAAATAGGATATTTGGTTTAGGTTCCTAAAGTTTTATTTTTTTTTCAGAAAGACATGAGAGGGATTATTAGAGGTACATTTAGGATGAACTCAAGAGCAGAATGGGTGCTCAGAGAAATAAGGCTTCTAAGGCTCTGTCTGTCTGTGACAGAATGATATGTACCTATGAAGAATAAACACAGTAAAAAACAAAATGACAGTCTAGGAACTTCCACTCTGAAGTTGTAGTGGTACCTGTCACACACTGTGGTAGAAGACTGTCCTCTTCCACAAGGGGAGTGCGTGTCTTCCCAACCTTCCCTGTGAGAAGCTGAGCTGAGCCCTGAGGTTGGGGTGCTGAGTGCCCAGTCAGGCCCTAGGCCTAAGGGTCTCCTCAAAAGATGCTGCCTCCTGTGGACTCTTCCATGTTTTTTTTTAATTGAATTCTTTAGTGGTACATTTTATATATAGCTCCCAATTATGTTCAACATTGGGAAATTTGTACCAGTATATGACATGAGTTGCCCCTTTCTTGTGGCCTTGAGGATTGAACCCAGATCTTCACACTGAGCTGCATCCTCAGTATGCCCCTGGGTCTTCCCTCCCCGTACCTAAGTCTCCTGAATTACCCAGGTTGGGCTAACACTCTAACTCTATTTGTGGTCCTTCTGCCTCAGCCTCCCAAGAGTTTGGGGATTATAACCATGTAAAAATGGAAGCATGGGGGGGGTCCTTATGGAATTTTCCTCCAGGGAAGCTCTTGCTGGGTGCCGCCACCCTGGGTACTGCTGCTGCCAAGGAGCCAACTTCTTTTCTGGCTCCCCACTCCTGATGGGGCGATTGGGCTTCTCTGCATTTGGAGAGATGGAAGGAATGGTTCAAATTGGACCCTCAAGAGTTAGAGTCTTTATCTTCCTTCTCAGAGTCACAGCTGATGCTAAACCTTATGTAACATCTCAGGCAGATAGAGGCATAGAGAAACAGTAGCAGTTATAAAAGTGCATCTGTCACAGGGAGGACAAAAGCAGTATTAACAGCTGGTACTGGAATTCCTTTTGGAGGGACTGGATTTCTTTAGGATATTTCTTTGATTACTCTTGTGGGAGTGGAACCCTAAAGGCATAAATTAGCAGGAGGAAAAGGAAGAAGAGTGAGATTGTTCTGCATTAAAAACAGAAAGACAAGTTGTGAGGTGATAAAAAGACAAAGTTAAGAGTCAAGTTAAGAGACACTTGGGACAATTAACAGCAGCAATTTTCCTAGCTAAGGGCATGTCTCAGGAGGCCCAGGTTTGGCAGCCCATGTCATATTTCCATCCTTTGTGCAGTAAGTTTATATCCCAGTTGAGCAGATGTGGAAGGCAGCTAGCCTGAGGTCACGAAGTCAGGTGCAGGAACAGAATTTGGTTTCCATTTGTATAGTGTGTGTGTGTGTTGCACAGTCTTCTAAGAGTTTAATAAATGCATTCTGTTTCCAAGGATCCAGTAGGAACAAGTCCCAACTCTGACCTTACTAGGCTATTTCACTTCTCTGTGACTGACTCAGTTTCCTTTTCTCCAAGCAAGAATAATTTTAGTGTCTATCTCATAAACCTGTAGTGGCAACTGGAGCAGTACCAGGCACAAGCTAACACAAAATGTGAATTATGTCTTATTACTCATCAGCAGATCAGTGCACTGAAAAATCCAGGGCCAAATGGCCTGGTTGGCTGAGGCAAGTCCTCAGAGGTATGACCCAGAAGGGTATTTTCTCTCTCCTTACCTGCTCATACTCTCTGCTTCCTGGCAGCCATGATGTGAGCAGCTTTCTTCTGCCAGATCCCTTTTCTGTGCTTTCCAGCTTTGGCACCAGCTGACCATGGACAAAACCCTCCAAAGCCATGAGCCAAAAGTAACCCATGAAATTGTGGGTGCCAGATATTCTCTCACACTATGGGAAAATAACTAAGACAATCACCTCTTCAAAGGCCCTGTTTCCAAATACAGTGACCTTCTGAGATACTGGGGCTTAGGAAGTCAATATGGATTTTGGGAGATGCAATTTGGCCCATAATGAGCATATCTTATGTGTCAAGTATTGTTCTCAGATGCTAGAGGTATAGCCGTGCATGAGATTGGGAGGAAGATGAATGTTAGTAAGGAAAATGGCATAAGAGAGACACTAAGGTAAGACTGACTTGTTGGTATCTCTTTGAAAGAGTGGAGAGGCTTTTGCAAAAAGTGGAGAAACTTTTGCAAAGTCTGACCCATCTGAGCTGAGGGATAACCAATCTCCTTTCTAGTACTTTCCTATTGCTCCTTCTAAGCCCGCATGGAGTTGTCCTTTCCTTTCTGCTTTATGATAAGCCTTTATTGTTATATTTTCTTCTCATATATTTGCATATGCCTAATTTTCTTGTAAATCATTAATTCATCCAAAATAACAATGTTATCATATTCACTGAGCTGGCGCAGAGCCTGATGCAGTGCCTGGCATATAGAAGATGCTCAATAAATGTTTGATGAAGAAATGCAAAAAACCAGAAAAGGGCCTCCTCTGTAGGCTTTTCAGACAGGGGCCTGTGGGATCAGGCTGTGGGTGAGCTGGAATTTTAATAAGCAGTCGGTGATTCAAGAATCGGAGACATTTAAAACCTGCTCATCTGCTTTCCCCACCATCTACTGCAGGGTCTCTTAGAGGCAAAGGAAGATTAAAACAAAATTGGTGGGCTGGTTAGAATCAAATTCTGGAAGTGAACATTTTATTTAGTTTTT
>PVIC010052228.1:0-12233 GCA_004025085.1 Thryonomys swinderianus | reverse complement strand
TCTCACTTTGTAGTTCAGGCTGGCCCTGAGCTCACTATGGAGCCCAGGCAAGCCTCCAACTCAGCAATCCGCCTGTCTCTGCCTCCCGAGGGCTGGGATTGCAGGTGTTAGCCACCACATCTGGCACTGTGGTATGTAGTATTGATTGCTGGTGGGCGTGAGTCACCACACCCAGCATTGTATGTGGTTACCGGGGATCGAACTCAGGACCTTGCGCTTGCAAGGCAGGCACCAGAACCACTGAACTAAATCTCTGGCCCTTATATGAAGGTTTTAATAACATTACCAATTTGATAAAGAAGTTATAGGTAATGCATATTATGTGTTCTATTTTCACAACATTTTGTTTGAATCATCTCCATCAATAAAATCCTAAGCACTCACTTAAATGTGATCTGGACTAAAAGCCTGAAATTCAAATTGGAATATCATATAGGGAGAGAATCTATCTTTTTTTGGGTGGTTTGGGTACTCATTTGTTTTTGGCTAAAATTATCTGTTTTCAGCTACAAATTTTAGATTGTTGACAGAAGAGAAAATTGTGTTGGTAAAACTAGTATTAAGTAATATTAAAAGATTTGAGGTCCAATGAGATTAGAGTTAGAAATCATAATAGGTCATCATGTTTTTGTGGTCCCATTACCAATATCATCCTTATAATTCACTTGCTCTCTTCCCCTAATCAGTATATTCCCATGGGGATTTGAGTGCCTCTCTTCTACTCCATACTGGCTAGATTTTGTCTTTTCTGTTCCTACCTTGCCCCATTTACTCTAGAAATTAAGGCTCAATATATTGCAGAAGATTTTGTGCCTTAATCAGTAGTTTTCAAACTTTAATGTATGTACTCTACATGAGAATCCTATACATTAGAGATTTTTTAAAAATGCAGATTCTGATACAGTAGATTTAGTAGATGAGATTCTAAGAGTTAGCATTTGTAACTAGCTCCAAGAGGCTGCTGATCCAAGAACTTCAATTTGAGTGGCAAGACCATAAATGATAGTGGACCTACAGCAGTGATTCTCAAACTTTTCTAAACATTAATATAGCCTGGGGGTCTTTTAAAAAAATTCCAAAACCCAGGCCACATTTCAAATAAATTTACCACCATAATCTCCGGGATGGGACACAGGAGTTTTTCGAAGTTCTCTGAGGATTTCAATGTGCAGAAAAGTTTGGGAACCCCTGGTCCACACGAAAATGCTCAGTAAATGTTGTTTTGCCTTCTTGTCATGAGGAGTTATCTTAATTGAAGGAATAAATTATTTAGCTCTCTGTCCACATTAAAAATGTTTGGGATTTCATCTGTTTTTATAAAAAACTTTTTCAGAAAGCATAAAATGATAAAATAATGTGCCTGGGGGTTACTGATTATAGAACATTGGAACTGGAAGGGGCCTAGGTGACCATCTGCTCCAACCCTCACATTTTACAGAAAAAGGAAATTTGGGCTCTGAGAAGTAAGGTTACTTCATCTAGTTCATGCAGGAAATTAGTGGCAAGTCAAGATCAGAAAACTACATTACTCATACAATTATTTGTCATTTCCATTATTACACACTGTCTTTCAGTGTAGCTCACATGTTAAAACCAGTGCTTATATTGTTGGCCCTTAAAAAAATAATGAACATTTTGAGTTCTATCACTTGGTTTTATTATTAATTAGTTTCATCACTTTGGACAAGTCACTTTATACAACTCAGTTTTCTTAGCTTTGAAATATACAGAGCAACATAATTGCGGGATTTTAGAGCTGGAAGGTGGGAGGAGGGGAGATAGAGAAAGGTTTGGTAATAAATACCAAAATGCAGTTGGATAGGAGGAATTGGTTCTGGTGTTCCATAACACAGTATGGTAACTATAATCAATAATAATTTGTGATTTATTTCAAATAACTATAAAAGCCCAAAGGTTTCCAACACAAAAATAATAAATGTTCAAAGAAATGATTACCTTGAAGTGATCATGACACATTACACATTTTGTGTATGAATATATTAAAATATTATGTCTCAAAAAATAAAAGAGGAGAATGCAAAAAAGAGATAAAAAGACTGGTTCAGAACAAATTATTCTAATTTTTTCACATAAAACTAATGAAAGTTAAAGTGGATGTGACACATTTTTCAAGGTCATGCAACCATTTAGACATGGGCCACAACCTGTATATCTTCCAGTTTATCTTACGTGTCTCTCATGCTGATAATGGATGTGACTGTGTTTTGGTGAGTTAAAGTGATAATATGAAAGGTACTGTGCTTTTTTCTGATAATTATGACAATCTAAACCCCCTACTGAAGTAAGGGTTAGGTCAGCACTTAAAACTACATGGGAGATGTGATGAGCAAAAGGAAATTTCTGGTACAGTTCTCAGTAGTAAATTTTTCCAAGCAATCTTCTATCAGTCCCTTAAGAGAAGAATGAAGTTCATTGTTAGCAGAATTACTACTATTGCAATTAGATGACAGGTCTATAATATTTCCAATGCCCATGTGAAGGGCCATATATGGGTCTCATTCAACCAAAGGGAGGGCCTCCAACCAACGCACCTTTTGCTTTTTTACCTGGACACACCTTGCAGCACTTGCCATCTATTTTCTGAGGATACTTGCAGGGATATTGACTGGGGCAGTGGATTTTCTTACACTCTTGCTTGGTGACATTACAGGTACACAGCACACACTCCACAATGCCAAAAGCCCGGAGGTTTGGGTGCCAGGATTCACCATGGGAGTAGGTCTTTCCATTGGAAACACACACTAGAAGAGTGCAAAGAACCAGATATTAAAAGCAACAAGTTGAAATTGGTCTCAGTGCTCAGAATCCAAACCCTGAACTACTTAACAAACCCTTCGTCGGTATCATTATCATAGAGATACGTTTGTAACATGCTGAAGCAAATCTAGGTCTATGAGAGTGTGATTGTCATGGTTTGCATTTAGATGCCCTCCCAAAGCCTCATGCAGTCATAGGTGGCTGGATGGGGGGAGCATGATGCTGGGATTGACAGCATGTGATTACTAAACCAGTCTAGTGATTGGTTTGGCACTGCCATAATCCCAGTAGTCTGGATAAGATAAAAGGGACAAAAAAGATGCTGTTAAGGCCCCTTGCTATTTTTTACTACTTTGTATCTGTCACAAACTGCTTCTCCTCTGTGACTCCTGTCTGCCGTGCCACTCTACTTTGGAGCCAACCAACTATGGATTGAAACCTCTATGAACTGTAAGCCAAATAGATCTTTCTCCTTTTAACTTTGGGTGTCAGGTATTTTGTCCCAGCAATGAGAAAAGTAACTAACACAGTGATCAATGTTGTTATGATTTGGATCTGGAATGTCCTTCACAAGACTCAGATGTTCAAAGGTGAGGGTTTGCGAAAGTGACTGGATCATAGGAACACTGTATTCTTCAGTGAATTAGTCCACTGATGAATCCATAGTTGAATGTGCTGTTAAGCAGCGGGTCCTTACCAGAAGTGAGTCACTGGGGATATGAAATGAAAAGGTCCATTTCCTTGCCTGGTTTCTCTCCTCCTGGCCACCATAATTTGGGTGACTTTCTTTCGTGACAAACCTTTCTACAATGCCCTTTTTGTATTCAAGTCTGCCAACCACAGGCTGGAACTTCTGAAACTGTGAGCCCAAATCAATTTCTCCTACTTTAAATTGTGGTGTTGAATATTTTGTCTTAAAAATGAGAAAGTAACAATGACAGGTATGAACCTTAATTCTGGTGATGTACTCTTTGGTGTGAGCAGAGCAGTGCTAAGACACAATTGAAGGGGACATGTTCCTTGGGTAATTGTGAAGGGGTAGCTTTTTATGCCTTTATTCTTTAGGCAGTTTCCTCAGTTTCCAACTTTATAGTGGCTGTGGATGTCTGGCCACAGAGAATCACTGTCTGCTCCACAGATATCTTTCAATTCTCTGGCACTTGGACTTCAGGCTAAGGGGCCTAAGAAGAGGAAGGAACATAAGTATATTCTTCTGTTTATGTGTGCATCAAACCGCAAATTTGTAAGGCATGGCACTAGACTCCAGATTATGAAATTCAAAGGGCTATGAATGGGGGAGGTCTGAGAAGGAGTTCACGTCCTTTTGGAGTGTGCAAACCATCACTGATTCTGGGTGTGTTTTTCATTATTCCCATCACCTCATCACACCCAGGGAGACCTGTCGGCATCCCAATCAACATCTCTGGGGTGGGTTGTATTACTTTGGGTGGGGCTAGGGGTAGAAATAGCCTCACTTGGGGCGTTTCTAGGAATTGAGTGATTTGGCTGCAAGACAACAGGCTCAGGATGAATCACTGGACTATTTCTTTCTCATCAAGTCCACTGGGTCACATTAAGAAATACGAATGATGTTGGCCTTTTACTGTCCTTTGCAAAAGCTTCAAGAGTACTGGGCACTGTAACAGGTCAGCACGTGTAAAGATTGCCAAGAACCTAAACCAGAGAGGGTCCCGAGCTTCCTTTGAGTCAAAATAGAGACTTGATATAGGAACTGTGAGGTAAGGTCATGGATACGGTCAAACAAATAGAGTACAATCACCTCTTCTTTGACTTTATTAAGGAACCAGGAAGGTATATCTGAGAAGATAGCATCATTAGCAAAAGACCTCTGGAAGAGGATGAACTATGCTGCATAGCAGAGCAGACAGGGGTCCCAGGGTAAAACAGCCAGACACCCTGTCTCCTAAACATTTGGGAACAGTCTGGACTTGGTGGGAGCACGTATTCTGCAGCAGAATACAGTGAAGTTGATGATCTAGAGGGAAGTCTTGTTTTCTCTCCAGCAACAAATACTCAGATGAGTTTGAATCTTCCAGCTGGGGAGTTGGGAGCTGGAGGTGGAGATAAATGATTCTCTGGTGAACTATAACAGAAAGGTCAGAAAAGAGCTGCTGCATCCAAATTGATGGGGCAGATGAATAAATGTAAACCAGCTGGGGCTTTATAGGAGACAGAGACAATCAAGGGATGAATGAGTCTCTACCTTGAAAATAAAGAGGCCTTATAGACATTATGTGATTCACATCTAAAATAGCCATTTCCATATATTTTGAGAAAAGTTTTGAAATGCTTTCAGAGCAAATGGAAGCTATGCAGAAAAATTTAGGGCCAAAAATCAAACAGCATCCTTATCAAGCTCCTCATTTCCTAAAGTTGTATCAGAAAACCCTGGAATTTTAACAATAATTAGTAAGCATTTCCACTTCTTTTAATATACTGCCATTTATTAATGATTTTATGTAGACTCTTCTTATAAGCCTGTAGCTTTCAAAAGCAATTTAATTTTTTTATCTGCAATCTGAAATTTACATCTAACCAGAGACAAATGTGATCAACCAGCTTTGGCTGGACTGGCTTTGAGATTTATAGTAGGGGTTCTTTGTAGTGGACTGTTTTCCACCCATGTTAGTCAATCATTTAGTTTAATAATTTATTACTTTTAACCCTTTCACAGAACTGATTCTAATCTGTTTTCCTTTAAAGTGATCAAAACATGTTAGTGGTTTCACAAAAAGGATCTAGCTCAGCTCTTGCTCCAAAGAGCTGGTTGACAGGATCTCAAAAGTAAAAACTAATCAGTTGTTTTTCTAAACTTCTCCTTCCAGCTCCTTGGATATATCTCCCTGGTTCCCCAATAAAGTCAAACAAGAGAAGTGATTGTACTCTACCATTTGTTTGACCATATCCATGACCATACCTCACAGTTCTGATATAAAGTCTATTTTTACTCAGTTGGGGTTGGGTTGCTGGGGGCCATAGAGTGTGTGTGTGAAAAAAAACAGGGCCCATGGGTACGTGTGGATGTCAAAGTCAATTGGTTGCCTGAGTGGGCTGCAGGTCTGAGCTAACCTGATCAGTGAGTCTGGTGCTCAGCCAGGTGGTTTCTGTAATTCTTGCTCGATTACTCATTTGTTGAGGACAGTCTCCTCATATGGTATACACTGAACAGGCATCTCTGAGTATAGGGCCAGGAATATATACCTAAGCCTCAGAAGAATCTGGGGTGCACTGGAGTGTGACAAAGGCTCTTTCTAAGGCTTAGGAACTTCTGAAGTATTTGACACGAACTACCTTTGAATGTTGGGTGATGTACTTGCTAAAGACCCAAGGAATTTCCCCAAATCATCTCCAGTCCCTTTGGCAGCTGAGATTGTGCCAGAGGCTGCTCTGTGGGCAGAGGGCTTTTGATTATTCTCCTTTGGGTGAATTTAGGAAAAGTCCTAGGAGTCTCCAGAAGTCATTTGCTTATAGCTATTTGTAATCTCGCTGGTGAGTGATCACATGAATACTGTGTTATTCGTGGAAGAAAGGGTTCTTTCTCAGCATCAGTCCTCAGAAAGAACAGGGATGCTGAGACTGATATGGACACAGTACGAAAGGAAGATGTCACTTACCTTGTCCGTGCTTGTGTTTGTTATTGATGACAATCTGAACGATGGTCCCCGATGCTTGCTGAGAGTCCATGAGAGCTCCCCGGTGATTTCTAGGGGCAGGAAAGCGGGGCAGCCCTGCAGCCTGCCGGCTTGGTGAAGGATCATAGTGTGAGCGGTGGTAAGAGTGTCGCTATAAAATGATAAGAAGAAATTCAATCCAAAAATAATCCACCAATCTGATTGCAGAGATTGAGTCACATACATTAGAATCCATTTGATTTGTAGTGATGACCACTGACCTTAACTGATGTTCACTTACACCAAAATAAGCACTGATGTGACCACATGAAAGTAGTTTATATCCACAGGCCAACTCCTGAGGGAGAAAGCAACCAAAAGGGCTACAGTGTCCTTTCTGCTCTTGAGACTCACACTTTCTTCAAGTTAAAATAGTAGTGTACAACACAAGGAAGGGGTAACAGATGCCACAGAAGTCTGAAGCGCTGTGCACATTATGGGGAGAAAGAATGTTGCTAGTCAGGGAGGATTTGTGAGCTGGTCCATGAAGGATGGTTCTCCTTGTCCTCCTTCTCCTCTTTCTCCTTCTCCTTCCTCTTCTTCCTTTTTTCCTCCTCTTCCTCTTCCACCTCTTCCATCTTCACCACCTCCTCCTCTCCCTCCTCCTCCTTCTTCATCTTCTTTCTTCTGTCAGTTTGTGGGGAAATATACTAGGCAGGGGTTTCCAAATTCAGAAGGTGTAGCACAGAGAACACAGTGTCCATAAAAGGGAACAGTTGAAGGATAATATTCCACAGGAAGTTGGAGGCAGACCGTGGAGGACTTTAAATGACAAGCTATGGGATGAGAACTTTATTTGGTAAGTGACAGAGGTGGGCATGTGGAAGCCTTTCAGGGATTTTGTTTTTTAAGTAGAGAAATAATTTAATCAGAACTGCATTTCAAAGAAATGAACCCTTATAACGTGTAAAATGAATTAGAGATGAGGAAAAAGTGGGCATCAAGTGCAGTCCCTGTACATAGGGACAGTAAACCCAGACAGTGGCACGAGGTCATTCAGCACCATGTTTTATAGATGGAGATTTATAAACATCTCATGACAGTATTAGAATGTGAGCTTCACAATGACAAGGACTTTGTAGCATTCATTCCTTTATCTCCAGTGCTTAGAACAGTGTCTGGCCTCTAGAACAGGGTAGAGAACCGACGACACTCACACTGCAGTGGTCTGTCTGTTATCATGGAAAACTCTAAGAGGTTCACTACCACTGATCTAGAAGGGGCTCATCAGATACAAGTTGAATGAATGAAATTATGGTCTCCAATAATTTTTCTTTTAAGGATGCAAGACACATAATGGCCTCACTATTCTGCTACTTTCCCCTCTCATTAACACTAAAGTAAGATGTGGGTAGAGGAGCACCGAATGAAGAATGGAGCTTTAAAGCTTATATAGCCAAAGAACACTAGCAGTGTTTTAGAGGCGACTGTCAGGGCTGACGGAGGGGAAAAGCACTGGGAAATCTTTCACAGACAATTAGAAAGGAAGCTCCTTATACTCAGTGATAGAAGTACCAAGGACTTGGGAAGATAGTTATAGGGTCCTCTGACCTCACTATCCCATAAAACATTTACTAAAGTTACAGCCACACATGTTGTTAATTTAGCTTTTGGAACTATTATGCTCTCCTGGTGGGAGGAAGGAAGAGCAAACAGGAGCTGGAAAGTAAGAGGACCTTTCTTAGCATTGTGAAAGAGCACATTATCCTGTGTATCTAAGAAGAGCCTATACTGGTGCATTGTTATAAAATTTCACACAAATATGAACCTGCATCACTTTGTTTTGATACACACAGACAGGATCCTCAGTGCAAATATTTCTCATCCCACAATGGCTCATATGTCTTTTTCTGTCATAATCACTCACATTCCACAAAGGCCATTACAGATTGTTCTGACCTTTGTGGAGTTTTGAAAAGTTTTGCCAAAGGAACACAGAGAAGACAATTCGCCTGGTGGATGTCCCACTGATACTAAAAGACAGAAGTTTGTCAAGGATGGAATTAGAAAGGGAAGGTCACTGACCCAGGAGAAATTGTAAGTACAAGAAGTTCTCTAGTTCATGGTGGTGGACACAGAATTAAAAGTTGTTCTTCAGTACTGGGTTCTGGTATGGTAGGAACATGTTTCAACATGAAAAATAAAGGCCTCAGGAATTTTGATCAGAGGAGCTGTAGTCAGTCTCTAAAACCTCATCTTGTCACGATCTTTTGTTTGACAGACAGTGAAAGAGAAACCAAGGAGGAAAGGCACTATTTCAGATCACCATAAAGGCTGAGCTTTTAGAGATGGTAAGTGAATGGGGTAAAGGAAAAGGGAGAAAAGATGACTCAGGAAGGAAGAGGAGGCCGGGCATGGTGGCGCATGCCTATAGTCCCAGCACTAGGAGGGCTAAGGCAGGAGGATCACCATGAGTTCCAGGCCAGCCTGGACTACATAGTGAGTTCAAGGCTAGCCTGCACTACAAAGTGAGATCATGTCACAAAACAAAACACAACAAAATAAAACAAAACAAACAATAAGAGGCCAAAAGAAGTATAAAAACATTTAAAAAGAAGAAATAGGAAGAGTATTCCATAAACACTTGTTTAAAAGTTCTTTGGCCTTATTGTTGACAGCCATATTCACCAAAGACTGTGTTGCCATAAACATGGGTATGTGTGTAGGCCTATAATATGATGACTTTAACACTTCTGGGAAGATCACTTCAAGGGGAATAGCTGGGTGAAAAGTAATTTCTATTTTTAGTTTACTGAGGAATCTCCACACTGAATTCCATAGTTGTTTAGTACTTCACATTCCCACCAACAAAGACCAGTATATGTCATTATTTGATTTTTCAATGATAGACATTCTTTCTGGGGTAAGATGGTATCAATGTAGTTTCAATTTGGATTTTTTTTGGCCAATGGTATTGAACATTTTTTCATGTATTTATTGGCCATTTGTACTTTTTCTTCTGAGAAGTAGCTATTCATTTCATTGGTCCATTATTTGACTGGGTCTTTCAGTGGGGGGGTCTAATTTTTTATTTGAAAGTTCAACTTCAAAAGTATCTTCAGAATGTGTTCTAATCCAGATATTCATGAAAACATTTTATTTTATTTACTACTAACTTAAGACAGTACCTGCTTCAAAGGCACTTAAGTCAGTTTTCTTACCAAGCCATTGTTCTGACAGCGAGAAGGAGATAGGAGGTTATATTCATTTCACATTGTTTCCATCCCCAGTTCTTATACTTTTTTAATGGGAAGTTTCAGTTTGCAGTGGCACCTCAGTGAACAAACTAACTTTTTCCCATGATTCTGGTCACAAATCGAATTGAACAAAAACTGAATCAAGGGGCCAGAGGGTTAGCTCAGTGGTTCCGGCGCCTGCCTCGCAAGCATAAGGACCTGAGTTCGATCCCCGGTTACCATATATAATGCTGGGCGTGGTGGCTCACGCCTGTAATCCCAGCACTCGGGAGGCAGAGATGGGAGGATTGCTGAGTTCGCGGCGGCTTGCCTGGGCACCATAGTGAGCTCAGGGCCAGCCTGAACTGCAAAGCAAGACCCTGTCTCCAAAAAAGAAAAAAAAAAAAAAAAAAAAACTGAATCAAATTCAATAGTTAGGTTCAGTGTTGACTTTACGGGGGAGATTTCATTCAGTTCTTGTTGGCAACCAGCATTATGAAAAGAAGTTCATGAACCGAGGTACCACTGCAGTTTATTAGGGGTCAAAATGAAGAGCTTCGCTGTTGTCCAAAGTAAAATTACACTTGCTTTCATGTTTTGGCTTTCCACTCTGTGCTTTTATTTCCTTCCCACATACCACACAGTACATGCTCCTTCCAGTGGTACAAGGACCAATTCATGTGTAACTACGATAAGGAAAGCAAAAACTGTTCAAGGTTTTATAAAGGAGATATGTATAATTATTGGTTCACATTTTTAGTCTACTTCATAAAACTTGGTAAGCTGATTTTTTTTTGCCTATTTGGCAAAATAAATCAATCAGCTATGTTTTTACAGAAGTTTTCATAATTCTTTGTAAATAAATGAATCTACTGTATTATTGGTGACAGTATTTTTTTCCTTCCACACAAAATGTTTGGCCTGCAAAGAACATTCAGAAAAGATTCTACATATCTTCCTATTTTTAACATGGTCAAAAGCAAAATGTAAATTTGAAGAATTTCTCTCTGAGGAAAAGTTCTATGCATTAAAATATGTGAAATGCCCTTTACATGTGCCCCCTTACATATTTCATTCTACTTTCCACACCCATTCATTCAGTATATGTCTACTGAAGTTCTACTATATTACAGGTACCTATTTTTTCATTGCTACAGATGCTATGCATTGTTGGGCTCATACCTCACACTACCTATCCTTTTTGGAATAAAGGGAAATATTTACTTGTAATAAAGAGGAACCATCTGCCCAATTTAGTCTACCAGTCTTAAATGTTTTGTTTCTAAGAATAATTCTTGAACTTTTTTGAAAATCACTTTCAAAGTCCTATATGTTATACCTTATCTCTTTTGCTACAAAATGTCCTACATGAGGCTCTTTCCTATTGCTAACAGTTTAGGGAGTACGATGAAGCTAAAATCAAGAGACAATGTTAGCAGCAGTATGAGTTGAAGTAAAAAAGAAAGACTTCTCAGAGCCATTACCAGTAAGACTTCTGAGGAGGACAAAGTGTTTACTGTAGGTACTTAATAGCTTAGGATGACTGCGCCCTAAATTTTCTTTGGAATAACATCAGAATACCAGTCATATTCAACCACTCTCAATTTCTGATCATGCAAAAAAAGTTGGAGCTGAGATAAAAAGGAAACTTGCAGCACAGGAAACTGAAATGGACACCACTTCCTGTTAGGATCAATAAGGAACTTCACTACAAAGCAGATAGAGCTAGGTGGAGAAAAAATCTTTCCTCAGGATCTATATTATTTGGCAACTAGGAAGCCTACCATTCTTGGAAGAAACTGGGTTTTTTTCCCCAAACTGTCCAGAGTGCTATTTTTCATTCCATCTACAATCCTAGATTCATTCAGAAACAATAATGGGCTGAAAACAATGCTACTAGAGAATAAAACAAATATAAAGTATTTCTTCTTAGAGATAAGACTTGGTGGTGGGTGTTGGCAAGCTGGAGGCACATAAATTAGAATGGCCCACATGATGACCAGGAAGCCCAGCCAAACACAGTCCTGTTTGTATCAGCATACACTTGCATACCCTGTGAGCCACTTCTGCAACCTTCACTATCCTCAGTAAAGGTTATACTGAAATTATCCTCAGTATAACTTTTTAGGTTCCCATCTGATCTGCAATGCTAAGTGAGAACAACTTCCTAAAGTTTTAGAAAATCATTTACATTTTATTTATTACAAGACTAATTCATGCTAATGGAAAACATCAAATAGTACAAAAGACAAAATAAAAGATCAAAGTCTACCTTTCCTTCTATCCACTTGTATCCCTCTCATGCTACCACTCTTAACATGATTGTGTGTGAGCTTCTAGATCTTTTCAAATGCATTCATATACAGCACATGCAACTTTTACACGAGGAAAGCATTTTGTTTTGCTACATAATATGTCTTTTGCTACATAATATGTGTATTTAACCAAGCATCTTTTAATAGTTAACTAAGTTATCTTTGTTTCTCTCTGGCTCTTTTCTTTCTTTCTTTCTTTCTTTCTTTCTTTCTTTCTTTCTTTCTTTCTTTCTTTCTTTCTTTCTTTCTTTCTTTCTTTCTTTCTTTTCTTT
>PVIC010052227.1:0-12238 GCA_004025085.1 Thryonomys swinderianus | reverse complement strand
TTCAGGCTGGCCCTGAGCTCACTATGGTGCCCAGGCAAGCTGCCGCGAACTCAGCAATCCTCCTGTCTCTGCCTCCCAAGTGCTGGGATTACAGGCGTGAGCCACCACGCCCAGCATTATATGTGGTAACCGGGGATCGAACTCAGGTCCTTACGCTTGCGAGGCAGGCGCCGGAACCACTGAGCTAACCCTCCGGCCCCACAAATGACTCCATTTTGATACTGGAAGCTTTCACAGTTTCCTTTAAGACCTCTATTTGTCTATTTCTTTTGTTGTTTTGATTTTTAAGATAGGGCCTCCCTATGTAGGGCGGACTAGCCTTTAACTATGTAGCCCAGGCTGGCCTCGAACTTGCAGCAATCCTCCTGGTGTAGCCTCCAAAGTGCTGGGATTACTGATGTGCACCACCATGCCTGGCACCTTTGTTTAATTACTAACAAGCAAATCTTCACAGTTATCTAAATATCTTATGTAAATCCAATAAACTTAAAAATATATTTAGGGGCCAGAGATTTAGCTCAGTGGTTCCAGTGCCTGCCTCGCAAGCACAAGGTCCTGAGTTTGATCCCAGTAACCCCAAACAATGCTGTGCGTGGTGACTCACGCCCACCAGCCATCAATACCACATACCACAGTGCGGGGCATGGTGGCTCACGCCTGTAATCCCAGCACTCGGGAGGCAGAGGCAGGAGGATTGCTGAGTTCCAGGTTTGCCTCAGTGAGTTGAGGGCCAGCCTGAACTATAAAGCAAGACCCTGTCTCAAAAAAAAAAAAAAATATATATATATGCATTTAGACAGGCTCTCATAAATGTTCAGATACTATTGATAAACTTAGTTACCAATATAAAACTGACACATCTTGCTGAGTATGGTGATGCACACTTATAATCCTAGCTACATGGGAGATTCCCCTGGGTTTTGAAATAAATATAAATGTATACATTTTGTATATATTTCACATAAATGTATAATCGAATCATCCAGAAATTATTTTTTTACAATGAAGAGGCCAAGTACGCTTACATTTTAAACAACTTCAAATGCCAAACATGCACAGATAAGTGCCAAATTTACTGTGATGCTGTAGCATGGGTTTGATTTGTATAACCATTTTAAAATCTCCCTCGATTTGAAAACATTATTTCTATATCTAATTATAAATTTTCCTGAGTTTTACAAAGGAGACTATGTTGTCCCAAATAATTTTGGGTCCCCATAAAGGCAAGTTTGGGGGTACCGTTTCTAACTTATTGACATTATATATTAGCCATGAATTTCATCTGATATTCCCAGAGCTTTTGTCTTTCAGGGAAAATTTTCTCAAGATGAGGAGGGACAAGTAAAGTTCTTTTTAACATAGTTGCTTAGCCTATTAGAGTCTCCAAGTGTGTGATCTTTTAGATTCAAGTTAGCAAGTCAATATCAAGATTTTTCTTTCTTCACTGGAGTCTCCAGGCTGAGAGTCCTATCTGTATAGGCTGTGTCCAATCTGTACTCCCATCTCAAAAGACGTGCTAATAGAAGATATTTTTTAAATGTTCCTAAGATTTTTAAAGTGCCCCTAGTGGGTCTTAGCACAGTTACTATCATATGTATTACTTTTAATGAAAGAAAGAGATCAAAATTTACATTTAGCTCTTTTCATATCAAGAACATTAAATGCACTAAAACATTGGATTAGCAATTAAAGGTATGCTGTCAAAACCTAGCAGTTATTCTCCTAACTGTAACATCTTTCAACATTCTCAGTTCTGATATATTATCCATAAAATTTGATTTATGTGAGATAAGCCAAATATGGTGACAACCCCTGGATTCTTCTGACATCTCATTCATATTTCTCAATATCTTAAAGCTTGAATATTCACTTGATTCTTGGAAACATTATTCTTACACAATTTGAAATACCCAGTGATAATTAAGACCATTTGCTGAGGGTGTAGCTCAGTGGTAGGGCACTTCCCCAGCAGGTACAAGGCCCTGGTTCAACCTCCAGCACAGCAAAATAACAAATCCCCTAAGACCATGTGTTTTAATTCCAATTCATTTCAGAAGAGTAGTGCTTATAATCCCTTCACTGTTGACACCCAGAAGTAAGAAGAGCAGGGCTTCCTAATTGCTTTATTGATCCACCTGCCCATATCCAGGAGACCCTGTGCCCTGAACGATGTAAGTGCCAATTGTTCAGCCAAGAATTCCTGTTCATATTGTAGAAATTAGATTGATAAATAAATGATAGGTTACCCATTTTGTGAATTCTCTCTCCTTTCATGATAGCTCTATTTCTATCCCTGTTAATGATGCTTTCTTTCTATTTCCAGTAAGTTGCTAGGAGGTGGAATTGAAAGCATGGCAATCACAGAAGCTTTTGGAGGTAAGTAGAACCTTAATGTTTTGTTATATGAAATTTCATACACACAGAGCGATAAATGATGACTTTGAAAGTTATGATGAAGTCCAAGAATGTAACTAAGTGGTGCCCACATGCCTGCCTGGCAAATACAAGGTCCTGAGTTCAATCCCCAGTACTACAAGAAAAAAGAAAGAAAGTTACGATGAAATCTCAATTGTGTCATGCAGGGTCATTCTGGGAAGCAATGGAAATAAATAATATGGGTCATACCTACATTTTTATCTTTGTATCTATGATTTCTATAGAAAGGAATAAAGGTTTCTTTCTTATTCCTCCAAAAGATAATCGAATAATGAGGTTATCTTATGCCTGAGCCATAAAATTCTATGGATACAAAGATGAGATTCTCTCTTTACTGATTATATCCTCTATGTTTTTAAACAAGTCATGTACAGTTATATCTATATATATGTTTTGTACCAAGAATCCAGCTCAGGGTCTTGTACTTGCCAGGCAGTGGTTTGTCCCTGACTACATTCCCCTCCCTTTTTTGCATGTGGAGCTATATTATGCATCACCTCTAACACTTTTATTTGAAGTCCTCGGGGATTTAAGTGTTTTATTGCTTCTGTTGACTTGGGGAATTAAGTCTAGATTTGGTCTGTGTGTGTGTGTGTGTGTGTGTATGTGTGTGTGTGTGTGTGGTGTTGGGGATCAAGCCCAGGGCCTCACACATGCTGGAAAGTGCTGCAGCACTGAGCTACACACCTAGCTCTGGTTTTGTTTTTTTCTTGTTCTTTTTTTTTTCTCCCCATTACCGGGAATTGAAGTCAGGACCTTGCTCTTGAGAGGCAAACACTGATCTACATCCCAGTGCCCACAGTTTTCATTACTTCTGTTGACTCAGTCCTAATGACTTACTTTTTCATAAATTTATTAATATGCGTGAGATTATTGCTTAATTTTAATCTATGAGAGCAGAGCTGACCTAGCTGGTAAATAGAGGAGTTCTTCTGTAGAAAGAGTTTGCTTCTGCTGGTAATCAGTCAATGCCACCAATCTGAGATCACCTCAGCTCCCCCTTGAGGACCTCTGTTCAATGGTGGAAGCCCAGACTTTCTTTCCTGCAGTGTTTGGGGGTGGGGTAGGGTTCCTTAACTATCACTTATCTGAGAATTTCTATAGGAAACTTTTTGCTTCAATTTTTTATCTAACAGATTTGTGAAAAAAAACCTATTTTTTATTATGGGTATTGAAACATACAAAATCTATCTGTAGATCTACAAGAGGCACTTTAGGAGTAAAATTTGACAGGTGGAAAAGAAGTAATATTCTGAGGTCATGTTGTATTTTAATGAAAATATCTAAAAACTATACCTTTTTAAAAATTACCTTTTCTGTATTTCACAGAATTTCGTACGGGGAAAACTCAGCTCTCCCATACCCTCTGTGGTAAGGACACATGACAATAACATAATAATAGCATAATCTTAGCTTGCATTCAACATCTGTGTACTCTGTGCCTGACATTTTACATAAACTCATATAATCTCAACAAACTTGCAAGGAAGCGCACAGCTCAGAGAGGTTAAGTAACCTGTCTGTGGTCACCCAGATTCAAGAGCTGGTCTTGGAATGTGTGATGTTCTTCGTGCTGTTGTATGTGTTACATAATGACCACCTGAGTGAAAACAGGGAGAAGACAGATGGGTGTATGAGTGTATTGGAAGAAGGGGTGTCCCATCGCAGTTTTTCCCATTCCATCTGTCCTGTCTTTTTACAAGAATGACACATCTTATAAAATGTACCTATCTAATAATTTTTTAAAAATAAAAGAATTCGGGCCGGAGGGTTAGCTCAGTGGTTCCGGCACCTGCCTTGCAAGCGCAAGGACCTGAGTTCGATCCCCGGTAACCACGTATAATGCTGGGCGTGGTGGCTCACGCCTGTAATCCCAGCACTCGGGAGGCAGAGACGGGAGGATTGCTGAGTTCGCGGCGGCTTGCCTGGGCACCATAGTGAGCTCAGGGCCAGCCTGAACTACAAAGCGAGACCCTGTCTCCAAAAAGCAAAAAAAAAAAAAAATTTAAAAAAATAAAAGAATTCATGACCAGGTAATTAACTGGTAAGAATATAAGCGTAAACACTTGGGCTGAAAGAAGTAGATGCATTTAATAATCCATATAAAATTATTTAGATTATAATTGAATAAATTTTTAAAAAAGAATGACACATCTATTGAGGCCTAGAATCCTTTACTTTCCATGTAGTAAGATGGAACCTAAAAGAGATTTTAAAACAATTTTTTCTAAAATGAACTAAGCAGTGATAGCTCCTTTTTCACAAGGACTCTACCTTGCATTTGTTTGACTGAAATAAAAAGAACATGATAAAGTGCTTTAGAAGAGTGTTCCCAAAGCAAAATGCCTGATTCCATTCTTCTCTCCCCTTTAGCTGTGTGACCTTGGGGCAGTAGTTTTACCTCTAATTTGTTTCATCTGTCAGACATAATTATGAGCAAGCCAAATCTTAGGGTTCTTTTAGAAGGTAAAGTAATGCAGATATCTGGTTTGAAGTACGGTTCTAACTACTGCAACATAAAACATAAAAAATAAACGTGTTTAAATAACCCACATTAATTCAAGGTAACTTAAGCCATATAGCAAAAATTATATCTGCGATTTTTTTCTTATAAAAAGAAAATCAGTGGGCCGGAGGGTTAGCTCAGTGGTTCTGGCGCCTGTCTCGCAAATTCAAGGTCCTGATTTCGATCCCCGGTAACCACATACAATGCTGGGCATGGAGACTCACGCCCACCAGCCATCAATACCACATACCACAGTGCCGGGCATGGTGGCTCATGCCTGTAATCCCAGCACTCGGGAGGCAGAGGCAGGAGAATTGCTGAGTTCGAGGCTTGCCTGGGCTACAGAGTGAGCTCAGGGCCAGCCTGAACTACAAAGCGAGACCCTGTCTCAAAAAAAAAAAAAATTAGTAATATTTAAATTCTACTTCCAGTTTTTTCTAGGTAGAACTAACTTCCATGAATATCTCCCATTGAGAAAGATACTGAAATTTTTTGTTGAATTACTATTATCTGGGCAAAACATTTACTATTTCATCACTGATTAGTAAGGTGAAACTACAGTATGCTGTTCAGAAATTAAAGGCTCCTTACATTTTGCTAAATGTACTAAAGAGTTGGGACCAGCACAAATTCAAAGTTGATGTGTATATTCCCTTGTACACAGTTCACTCACCTATTTTTTTTTTTCATTGCTTCCTAGTTACGGCTCAACTTCCAGGAGCAGGTGGCTACTCAGGAGGAAAGATTATCTTCATTGATACAGAAAACACTTTGTAACCTTTTTTATTTAATGAGTTGCTACATAGTGTGATATAGTGATGTTGCTACAAAAGAGTTTGCTTGAAATACATTGTTTTGGGGGTAACTCCATAAAACAGAAATAATGGAAAAGGCAAGGAAGAGAACAACTACCGGGCAAGTTCTCAAATCACTTTTTCTTTTAATATTTTACTTCCCAGGGGTTTAGTGTAAAACTGACAAATACACAAGAGGAAATGATACTTTCTTGTTTTGTTTGCTTGCTTGTTTTTTGAGACAGGGTCCTGCTTTGTAGTCCAAACTGGCATGAATTGATTGTGTACTCGATTCTCCTGCCTCAGCCTCCCAAGTGCTGGGATTTCAGGCATGCATCACCATGACCGGCTCTTATTCACTTTTAATCTTCCTACATCTCCAAAGACTTTGCTTTTGTAAATAGAAAGAAGATTATTGATTCAGACTCAGGGTCTCCATAAGGAGAAAAGTATAAAAAGAGCAAAAGCACAGAAAGAAAAGGGCAGAGGCAGTTTAGATCACAGGAAGAAACGTGGCTTGATTGAAGTCAAGGTACTCCAGAACACAAGGCTAGCAGGGTGATTTAGGTCTGAGACGTGAAGGGCTTTGACGTGAGAGTGGGTGTTAGCGGATCATTTTGCAATACTGTAAGCAAGTAATGAGAACTCGAACTCGGAAGTAGCAAGAATAAAAAGAAAAGGACAAGAAATATTGGAGAGGAAACTTGATAGGACTTAAAGACTACATTTGCAGACAAAGGAATGAGAGGTTTGAGAAACCACTGTCAGGGATTTTGCCTAGATACTGGGAGAATAATGATGCTTGTGACGGAATTGAGAACATCATGCTTCAGAGAAAACCAGTGTTTCCTTTTCCTCTGTTGAATGTGAAACCCAGGAGAATATAACGACGACAGTTGGAAACATTGGACTCAGCTTGAGAAAGGAGTAGGGAGAGAGATGTGGATGCATTAAGCGAAGGAAGAAGAGAGCTTAAAAGGGAGAAGAGAACTGACAGCATAACTTTGAGATGGGCTATATTTAAGAAGAGGAACCTACACAGACAAAAGAAGTAGGAGGAAATCTGGTTGTGGAAGCCAAGCTAAAGGACAAGTTCTTTGGGTTAAAAATAATCTTTATTCTTGCAAAGTTGTCATGTGCATTACGGGAAACAAAAACACAAGAAGCAAAGAAGAGGCATTTGCCATCATGAGCAGCATAAGGGGATGTGTCCTTCTAGATCCTTCGTGTACACATACAAAATGTTAAAGAGGGCCGGAGGGTTAGCTCAGTGGTTCCGGCGCCTGCCTTGCAAGCGCAAGGACCTGAGTTCGATCCCCGGTAACCACATATAATGCTGGGCGTGGAGACTCACGCCCACCAACAATCAACACCGCATACTACAGTGCCGGGCATGGTGGCTCACGCCTGTAATCCCAGCACTCGGGAGGCAGAGACGGGAGGATTGCTGAGTTCGCGGCGGCTTGCCTGGGCACCATAGTGAGCTCAGGGCCAGCCTGAACTACAAAGCGAGACCCTGTCTCCAAAAAGCAAAAAAAAAAAAAATGTTAAAGAGTTTCTAGGAGACAGGAAGTTGGTAATGTTCCACTGAGAGAACTTTGGAAGGTGTAGACTGAGAAAAACAATCACTGAAATTAGAAATTTGGTACTTAAGATAACACTTGAAGTGGGTCAGGTGATGGAAGGTTTCTCCATAAGGAAGTAAAGCGCTATAGAATTGGCCAGGGGATGAAAGAAGAAAATACCTGCACTAGTTTGTAAACCTGTTCATAATGAAGTCCCAGCCTGTTTCTCCAGGTTTATTTCTCACTGTTGTTACTACTAGAGAAAAAAAGATAAATATATTCTAAAATAGTCTCATTTCCTCTAAGTATGGTCTCATTAAAATTTGAAAACATCATATATCAGCAGTTATTTAAACTAATTTTCCATTACATCAAAAATCTCCTTTCCTGTGATTTTGCTTTGCTGGAATACCTACTTAAGAACTTATTTTGGGAAGTAATCCAGATTGAATGGGGGTGGTGGCATCTGCCTTTAATTATAGCATTTCGAGAAATTGAGGCAGGAAGCTTGCAAATTCAATCACAGCCTGACCCTATCTCAAAAAATTTTTAAAGGGCTGGGAACATAGTTCAGCATGAAGATGCAGAGTTCAGTACTGAACAAATGAGAGAGAGAGAGAGAGAGAGGGATAGCGAGGGAAAGGATGGGAGGAAGAAATCCAAGTGGTAAAATTTTAAAACCTGGTATATCTGAAAATGTCTTTATTTTGTTCACTCAAATGTTGATTTGGCTAGAGAAATCCTACTGGGGTCTTGTTCCCTTTATCCCCCTCTTGCAACCTTTCTGAATTATGCAAATCACTTAAGTCTCTCATATTTTTTGTACCCAAAATCGAACTCAGGGCCTTGCATTTGCTAGGCAAACATGGCTCCAGTGAGCTAAATCCCCAGCTCTAAGCCTCTCCTTTCTAATTCACTCCTAATTGCCTAATTCAGAAAAAACTTGTCCTTCTTAATCAGTTATAGAATTTACTCTCTAAAATATTCATCTAGAAGCCGGGCTTGGTGGCTGACACCTGTAATCACAGTACTGAGGGACAACTTAAGTTACTGTTCTTAGTAAAAATCTAAAAATTTTTAAATTCACTGGGGATGTAGCTCAGTGGTAGAGTGCCCCTATATTTGACCCCCAGTGCAGAAAAAACAAAACAACAAAATTCATGTAGAAGAAAACCAAAGAACTATTTGCAGAAGACTTTATTGGGAAACGCAAGGTGTGAGTAGACTCCAAAATTCGATTTAGCGGAGGCTGGAACGAGTAGAGCCTTAGCCAAAGAGGCTCAAATGGAGTTAAGCCACCTTCAGAAAGAGTTGGTTAAGGATGATCCTTGCAATAACCTATAATCAATGTTAGACAGTGTAAAAACAAAAAGTGAAATGGATCACAGATAGACATTTATATTTTGTCTTTTCACTTTGAGTACTTAGGAGGTTAGGACAGGAGGACTGCTCTGAGTTCGAGGTCATAGGACTACATAGTGAGTTCAAGAACAGAACAACCTAAAGCACACAGCAAGACCTGCCTCAAAAAAAACCCTAAGAATAAAATATCTACTACTCTTTCGTGGTTCATAGATACAGTGATTATTAGCAAATTTTAAAGTATCTTTGCAGATATACTGAATTTGCCTTGCTATGAATCTAATAATTTCAAACAGCTAAGAACTCCTTTACAAGAAGATCAATGTTTTCTTTTTTTTTTTTTTTTTGAGACAGGGTCTCATTTTGTAGCTCAGGCTGGCCCTGAGCTCACTATGGAGCCCAGGCAAGCCTGGAACTCAGCAATCCTCCTGCCTCTGCCTCCCGAGTGCTGGGATGACAGGTGTGAGCCACCACGCCTGGCACTGTGGTATGTGGTACTGATTGGTGGTGGGCATGAGTCACCACGCCCAGTATTGTTGTATGTGGTTACCGGAGATCGGACCAGGTCCTTGAGTTTGTCAGGCAGGCACTGGAACCATTAAGCTAAATCTCCAGCCCAGAAGATCAATTTAAAACCATGTTTAAGCCAAAAACAAAAAAAAATGGTGAGCTCATCATTTTCTTCTTGATCCTCGAGGTTATTTTTTTTGAACTTTTGGTTCATATAGTTGAATTTATTCTTTGTTGGCAACACATGATTAATGGTATATTATTTAACTACTTCTTTTCTTTTGTGTGATAGGGTCTCAGTCTGGTAGCGCAGGCTGGCCTTAAACTTACTATGTAGCCCACCCAGGCTGGCCTCAGACTCACAGCAATCCTGCCTCAGCCTCCCTCGTGCAGGGATTACAGGCATCTGCCACCACACCTGGCTCTTCAATATTTCATTTTTTAATAGATGAGTATGAAAACTGAACTCATTTTGAAGTGATTGAATTATAATTTAGTGCTAGATCTATTTTTATAGAACTGAGAACAAAAGAGATTCACAAATCTTAGCTTCTTTTTTCATTTAACTATTTTATTTCATAACCCTGAATCGTTTGCTAATATGTTTGTCAACTGACTTCTAAGCTTATTTTAAAGATTTGATGATTAATCTTTAAATTCATCATTGTCTGACCATTTCTGTGATCCTGAGATAAACTGAAGCACTTAAAAAAATAAAAGCTGGTACAGACTTTAAGTGATTCTTGCCATCTTTCAGAATATCTTTGCAGATACAGTTTTGCCTCAGTGTTACTTTATGTACTTAAGGTTTTACATTAGGTAGCTGTTGTCTAAACTTTTATTGGAATTGATATATTGGATCCTTAATCTTGGCACATTCCAGCCGTCCAGATCGCCTTCGGGACATTGCTGATCGCTTCAACGTGGACCACGACGCAGTACTGGACAATGTACTTTATGCACGTGCATATACTAGTAAGGGCCCAGAGCAAGTGGATGCTTTGGCAGCACTGACTTCCTCTGACTGATACAGTACTTTCAACTGCTTTTCTTCATTTTATTTCACTTTTCTCCAAATTAGTCTACAAATTTTATCATTTAAGTCCTTAGAAGCTAAGATACTATATTCTCAAATTATTCTTTGTCTTTGAAGTGCTGAGTAACATTCGTGTGTGTGTGTGCGCGTGTTGCTGGGGATTAGACGCGGGACCTTGTGCACACTACTCATGGGCTTTGCCACTCAGCTGCCGCCCAGAGAAACACTCTTTATGGATAGTAAGCATTTGCCCTGTGCTCCTGGCAAGAGGCAGAATGGGCGATCCTATTTGCATAGCAAAGCCATGAATTGTTCAAAGAGCCCTGAAGGGCGCCCTTTTCCCTGACTCCCAAGGACATGAATGCTCCCAGCCTCCCCTCATGTGGCTCTTACAACTTTTTCTCATCGCACCTCCCACAAGGTGAACATCAGATGGAGCTACTTGATTATGTAGCAGCGAAGTTTCATGAAGAAGCTGGTATCTTCAAGCTGCTGGTACAGTTTTGAAATTCAGTTAATTCAAGAGCTACTTAGTAGATTATTCTATTGATTTCTACTTAACTGGGCTTCTTCCTTCCATTTCCAAATGTATCTTTTTTCTTACAATAATCCTGTGCAGATCATTGATTCAATAATGGCGCTTTTCCGAGTGGATTTCAGTGGTCGTGGGGAGTTGGCTGAACGGCAACAAAAACTGGCCCAGATGTTGTCAAGACTCCAAAAAATCTCAGAAGGTAGATTGTTCAAATAAAATAACATTATCAGGGCTGAGGATTTAGCTCAAGTGGTACTGCCCCTACCTTGGAAGCACAAAGGCCCAAGTTCAATCCCTGGTACTGCCAAAAAATTTTTTTAAAATAAAAAATAAAATGATACTACCAGAATAGCATCTATGACTGTTTGGGTTGCAAAGAAGCTTACAATAATGTCAGACATTAATGTTTTTTAAAGTTATCTTTATAGAGGGCTGGAGATTTAGCTCAGTGGTTCCAGCGCCTTTCTCACAAGCGCAAAGTCCTGAGTTTGATCCCTGGTAACCAAATACAATGCTGGGCATGGTGACTCACGCCCACCAGCCATCAATACCACATACCACAGTGCCGGGCGTGGTGGCTCACGCCTGTAATCCCAGAACTCAGGAGGCAGAAACAGGAGGATTGCTGAGTTCAAGGCTTGCCTGGACTACATAGTGAGCTCAGGGCCAGCCTGAACTACAAAGCGAGACCCTGTCTCAAAAAAAAAAAAAAGGAATATGATCTTGTTTATAAAATAAATTCGTGTTAAGTGCTGGGGATATAGCTTAGTAGCACCTCATTCACCTCTCTGGAAAACACAAGGTCCTGAGTTCAATCCTTGGTACTGAAGGAAAAAAAAAAAAGAATTTATGTTATAAAATCCCCAAAGTCTGAATCTAAGCAAGAAACTCTTTATATTTTTATTGCCCGTATCTTAAATTTCTTAATTTTATTTCTTGACAGAATATAATGTGGCTGTTTTTGTGACCAATCAAATGACTGCTGATCCAGGAGCAACAATGACGTAAGCCCCAATATTTGCCTTTGCACAGAGGTTAATCTCTACTTCACGGAAGTTACTATCAACAGGGTTAGAAATAGAATAAAATAACTTCAAAATAATCAGCCTTGTTGTGGGCATATCTACATTACAAATCATTGTTGCACAGAGATGGTGGCTCACATCTGTAATCCCAGCACTCAGGAGGCAGAGGCAGGAGGATCTCTATGAGTCCAAGGTTAGTTTGGACTACATAGAGAGTTCAGGGCCAGCCTGAACTACAAAGCGAGACCCTATCTTGACAAAAGCAATAACAACAAAAACAAAATCAAAAAAGCAAGAATCACCTATTATCTGGTCTATTTTCCTATAGTTCTTTACAGAATAAATCAATACTTTAATCATTTTCAGCAGTACTGTGGGCTATATACTTTGCTCCTAGACTCGTAAGATATTGGAGGCCAGTGAGAAAAGGCCCTAGGGAAATAAAAAATTTATATTCTCGGGCCGGAGG
>PVIC010052226.1:0-12235 GCA_004025085.1 Thryonomys swinderianus | reverse complement strand
CAGTCTTGTTCTTACAATGGACTTGTAAATTGAAATTAATAGAAAACCCACCTATATATTTATTCTAGCCAAAGTCTTGGTGAGTTATCTGTTCTCTCATATTCTCTGGCACATTACCTTAAGTTTATCACATTCTTACCCTTCCAACTACTACTTGAATCTCTTCTCCAGCTTAATGCTGCAGATTTTTAACTGATCTGATTTCTTCCCTTGCTTGTATTGCCTGTTCTCAATGAAGTAGACAGGATCTGGTAATGCACAACAGTTCTTATCATTCTCTGTCTACACAGGTCTATATGTTTTGGCTGACTCTGGATTATTGTCCATGATGCTTCTCTGACTTCCTCCTGCTACTGTCCTTGATTCCCTGTGCTCCACAGTCACTGACTTCTTCTTCTTTTTTTTTCTTTTTAATGTCCAGAACACAAAAACCTGGTCATACCCCAGGGCCTTCGTACTTCCTACTTCTTTATCTGGATTTTTTTTCTCTGAGACATCATACAACTAATTCTTTTGCCTCAATCAAGATTTTACTTGAAAGTCATTTATCAGAGAAGTCTTATCTAACAACATTATCTAAATTCAACTTCTTGCCTTGATCCTAACACTTCTTTGCCTCGTCTACATTTTTTATCCTATGAATTTCTTAATAACCTTGTTTACTGTCTGCATTTCCTGTTAGAATCTATACTCTGTACAACCAGAAATGTTATTCTCTTTTAGTTACTCTGTCTTGGCACTCAAAAGGTACTCAAATGCTTATTAAAAATGAATGAAAATATGAACACTCATATGAAGATATTGTGGAATCCACAGACCATAGCAAGTATGTAACATTGTGGGTTTTGTTCACTTTACTGCTCAGTATTTTGTGGATGCAAACACACTTTTTTGTTTTTTTTGAAACAAGGTCTCACTTTGTAGTTCACACTGGCCCTGAGCTCTCTATGTAGCCCAGGCAAACCTCGAACTCAGCAATCCTCCTGCTTCTGCCTCCCAAGTGCTGGGATTACAGGCATAAACCACCACGCCCAGCACTGTGGTATGTGGTATTGATGGCTGGTGGTCGTGAGTCACCACGCCCAGCATTGTATGTGGTTACTGGGGATCAAACTCAGGACCTTGCGCTTGTGAGGCAGGCTACTCTGAGCTAAATCTCTGGCCCTGGAAACACACTTTTTTGGAAACCAGTAAAGGGTCCCAATAGAATGTGTGTATTAAGCATCATTGTTTGGAATATAAGTTTATTTTAATTGAGTAAATGTTTTGTTGAGCACATACCATTTTTTTTTTTTCAGTACCGGGGATCGAACTTGGGCCCTTGTGGGTTCAAAGTTGGCGCGGTACCACTTGAGCTAAATTTCCAGCCCCAAGCACATACCATTCTAAAAGCATGACTAAGTAAGATAAGGGAGTCCATTCTAGATATGGTGGAATATTTTAAGCAAAATAACAGAATGAGGAGGAGGACTTGTGAATAAAATGAGCAGGCTTACTTAGCCATAGTTCATCCTCTCATGTATTGAAAGGACCAGGAATCACAAGTTCAAGCACTTGAGTAGAAAAGAGGCAGAAATTCTCATTCTCAAAAGCAAATATTAATATCAGCTGCACTTTGACTTTCTTAGGGAGTACACACACAATTATCAAATGATATGGACATGGAAATGCACTGTAGCTTCTAAAATGCCCAAAATGCAAAGGATTATTTCAGAGCATCACCATCAAGAAATGATCCAGCAGGAGTGTGAGGCAAACAGTCAACAGAATGAAAGTCATAATTTGTCTGAAGCCTCATTTTTGGCTATTAAGGATCAGTAGAATGTGGTTAAACCAGCATGTTCTGATGGATTATTGTGGTCTGCAGTTTCTAAGAGGTTAAGGCAACTGATGCGAAATCTAATGGAATTTCTGGGTGTGGATTTGAGTCTGGCCACAGTGACTCCTTGGAGGTATAATGTGATTTCAAGTGGGGAAGGGATGGATAGCTTAAGGTAGATATCAGAAATCTGTTTGCCAAGTAAACTGCACACAGCCACACACTTTGGTGGGAAACAATTGTAGGGGAGAAACACTAGGGAGCTAATGATGAATGGCTGGGCAAAATTACATATGTGAAAGAGAAAAGATGGTCGGGACAGCACAGGGCAAAACAAAGGTCAGAGGCTTTGTGACTGAGATGATCTCTGGTTTCATTAATGGGAACAATTATGCTTAGTAAAGCTAAGGGAAATATGGTAAATCAAACTACTTGGATTATGTCCACTCCAGGGTAGTTATGAAGTTTTTTCCTTTGTAGCTATGAAGTTTTAGCTTATTTCTAAACTCTTACAGCAATTTAAAGCCTGTCTCCTCTTTTATAGTGGTCATAAAATTATTCAGCCTCCTTTTAAAATACAGCTACTGCATTTGACTCTCTGATCTCCTGCAGCGCTGAATTCCACTGTGTGTAGAGTATTTCATTTTATTGGTTTTTAAATTTTCCTGCTGCACTATTCATAAGAGTACTTATTCTCATATTGTGCAATGGCATTTTAAGCTTGGAATTGATAACTTTGTTCTCCCTGTACCTTTCCTAATCTTAAATAGTGCAATTAAGTTCCGTTTTAACTATGTCCATTGTCAGACATGAGAAACTGGCTTTTCATAATCTTTCTGTATGTGTCAGTCCTGCTAGACACTTCACCTCCCTCAGACCTAATCTAGATTTTCTACTGCACACACACCACCTTACCGTACAATCCCCACCGGGCAGGAACCATGAGATATTTTGAAACTCTCGAGGTCATTACCTGACAAAATCTTACATTTAAGCAATACTTTTATTCCTAAAGAAACCTGTTTTTCTTTGGCAACAATCTCACTTCTCCAGATACCAACCATGTTGTGGAAAGGAACATGCATATGAGTGTGTGTGTCTGTGAGTGGATCCTTGAGGGGCCTTACCCCATCTCTCTGGCCCCATAAGGTACGATGCGTGGAGGCTGATAGAATGGTTGTGTCTTTCTCGTGGAAAGGAACAGTATTTGCTGTTGCTGCAGGCTGCCCATCTAGCATGGCCATCCAAAAACCAAATAATGAAGCCAAATAAAAATAAAACAGAACACTGAGTGGTTGCTAGAGGCAAAGAAATGTGTCAGTCCAGACTTTTGTTATGGCTCTGCTCTTAGCATCAGTGCATGTGAAAAGCCCTGGATTGGCACTAGTTTGATGCTGTGTAATTTGAAGCAAGCAGAGCACAGATGTGGGTTCTTAGTAAATATCTGCAAATTTCAGCATTTGTGGGCACCTTCCTTTAGTGGAGAAGAATGTCCCTCCAAAAGGGTTTATAATTTCTACTATTCACTGGATTTTCAGCTTTTTGATGTATCCACATGGTTTCTATCTCAGGAATGCTTTAACCAACTGTTATGAAGGTGTCTTGTGAAGGCAGGAGAAGCCAGAAACAAAGCTTATGTATACATAAGGGGTGGAGGGATTGAGATGGGGGGATGGGTCAAAAGACGAGAGAAAAGATATATCATATACAGGTACAAATTCCAAATGATGAGAGTGATATAAATGTACGCTTAAGGGCCAGAGATTTAGCTTAGTGGTTCCAGTGCCTGCCTAGCAAGCACAAGGTCCCAAATTCAATCCCCAGTAACCACATACCACAATGCCAGGCATGGTGACTCACGCCCACCAGCAGTCAGTACCACATACCACTGTGCTGGGAGTGGCTGCTCCTGCCTGTAATCCCAGCACTTGGGAGGGAGAGGCAGGAGGATTGCTGAGTTCAAGGCTTCCTTGGACTACATAGTGAGCTAAGGGCCAGCCTGAACTACAAAGTGAGACCCCGTCTCAAAAAAAGAAAAAAAATGTACACTATATGTACCACTAAATTCAAATAAAAAAAAATTGAAGCCAGAATGAATAAAGCTCCTCCCTGTGTTAATTTCAAATTAATTCATGTTGGATTCTTCTCAGAATTAGTCACTGGGAGAGAGGCTGAAAATGAAGATTGATGAAAGTATTTCTTATAGAAAACAGATACCGATGAGAAGGCCAATTTTGTAAGAGTGGCTTTATTTCTTCAAAAATAGCCTTTTGAGATCACTCTCTGATAGCTAACTGTCAATAATGTCAACAGAGGTGCATATAAGTGAATTTTGGAAAAGATTAAAATCGGTTTTTAGAGATAAAATAAAAAAATAACAGTGACTTAAACAAATGAAAATATATTTGTTTTCATGTAAAGTATATAAGTGTTCAGAGATGGTGTGGTACCAGAACTCAGATTTCTTTTCTTTTGCTATTTATTTGTATTTTCCATTCTTGAAATCACTTTAGGGTCCAGAATGGCTACTTCTGTTTCTGCTGACATACCTGGATTCTGGACAGTAAGGTGAAATTTTAAAAAGTAGAGGTGGGTTTGGGGATTTAGCTCAAGTGGTACTGCACCTACCTTGCAAGCACAAGGGCCTGAGTTTGATGCCTGGTACCACCAAAAAAAAAAAGTAAAGGCAAAAACCAAGATAGCTGTTCGTTAAATACAGGGTTTGGAAATATCCATATACGTTCTGCTGATATCCCACTGGTTAGACTTTGGGCCATGGCCACACACAGATGCAAGAGAAGCAATACATTTGACATTTTCTGAGTAGCCAGGTAAACAAGAACTTGAACGAAAGGAACAATAAGATAACAGTTATTAGAATACCACTAAAACTGCTGCAAAACAACAAACTGGGAAAGAATCTTTACCAGCTGTCTCTCGACAAAGGTCTACCATTCAGAATATATAAAGAGTTTTAAAAAATCAGTCCCTCATTGGGCCAGAGGGTTAGCTCAGTGGTTCCGGCTCCTGCCTCACAAGTGCAAGGTCCTGAGTTCAATCCCCAGTAACCACATACAATGCTGGGCATGGAGACTCATGCCCACCAACAATCAATACCACATACCACAGGGCCAGGCGTGGTGGCTCACGCCTGTAATCCCAGCACTCGGGAGACAGAGACAGGTGGATTGCTGAGTTCGAGGCTTGCCTGGACTACATAGTGAGCTCAGAGCCAGCCTGAACTACAAAGTGAGACCCTGTCTCAAAAAGAAAAAAAAAATCAGTCCCCCGAAATTTAAAGACCCAATTCAACAAGGGGAAGCTGAAATGAACGGACACTTTTCAGAGGAAGAAGTAAAAGCTGCCAAGAAGTATGTGAAGAAATGCTCAATATCGCTGGTCATCTGAGAGACACCGATGAAAACTACACTAAGATTTCATCTCACTGCACTAAGAATGGCTGCTATCTCAAAATTAGCCAGCAAAGATGCTGGCGAGGCTGTGGAGAAAAAGAAACCCTTCTCCACTGTTGGTGGGATTGTAGACTGGTTCAACCTCTATGGAAGTCAGTGTGGAGATTCCTTAAAATACTAGGATTAGAGGTCCCATTTGACCCTGCTATTGCCCTGCTAGGCATAACACAAAAGAATTAAAAGAATCATATCACAGTGTCATATGTGCATCCATGTTCACAGCAGCTCAGTTTGTAATAGCTCAATCCTGGAAACAACCCAAATGCCCATCAGCTGGAGCCTGGATAAAGAAGATGTGGTTTTTCTATCAAATGGAGTATTACTTTGCTTTAAAGAATGGTAAGTTTGAGTCATTTATACTCAAATAGACATACCTTCAGTACATACTCAGAAGTGAAATAAATAGGTGACAGATGTGTAAATATCGTATCTGTTCTCTAGTACGAGAAACTGAAGATGTTAATGAGTTCTAGAATGTATGATGGATATAGTGAAATAGAAAATATTCGAAGGGAAATGTAGAGAAGTGAGTAATGAGGGTTAAAGAAAAAAATGTGATGGTAATAAAAAGGGGAAACAAAGCTTATGTATTTAGGGGGTGGGGGTTATGGGGTGGTTAGGGGAATGGGAAAAATAAGAATTAAATTCTGTCATATACTGGCACAAATTTCTAATAATGGGTGTTATCATGATGTGTATATATAATGTACCAATAAAAATAAAAATTTTAAAAAAACGACATACTCCCAAATGAGAACAATTATGTGCCTCAGAAGTTTGAAAAATATGGAGCAATTATACTGATATCAATTCAGAAGTTTTTATAAATTACTTCATTTTTAAGGTGGCATTCTTTTTTTTTTTTTTTTTTTTAAGACAGGGTCTCGCTTTGTAGTTCAGGCTGGCCCTGAGCTCACTATGTAGCCCAGGCAAGCCTGGAACTCAGAAATCCTCCTGCCTCTGCTTCTCGAGTACTGGGATTACAGGCGTGAGCCACCACACCCAGCATAAAGTGGCATTCTTAACAACAGAAACCCAATTATTCAATCACTAGATGGTTGAAATTTTAAAAGCATTAATTTTTAGGTTTCAGCTTTATTATTATCTTTCATAAAATTGTGTTAAATATCTGGTCCCTTTACTAGCATATCATTATGCTAATATTGTTTTTTCTTTTATACATCTTAATGTTTTTTAATGTTTTTCTTTGTTTCTTTTATCTCTCAAGGTAAAATTAAGTATGACTTGATTAAATAACTACATTGTAGTTCACCAGAACGTCTGTTTTTCCTTGAATTTTATGATAGGTTAACCTTATCAATTTTCAAATTTGCATATTATTTTTGAAAAAATTCAAAGCAATGTATAGAAACACTACATGTACTTACAGGCATCTCTATACTAGACATAACTGGTTACATTTGGGAGGTAATAAACTCAGTGGATAGACATAAAAATTTACCAAACATCTACTGTTGGACAGACTTAAGGTATTACTATTTTGTCATTATATATCCAGTTGCTCCCACTAAAATCAAATAATATTAAGTTTAGGACTTTTCAGATAGTTGATGTCAGTAAATGTAGTGTTTATAGTTCTGAAAATTCTTGAGTTATCCACATTTTCATAATTAAAATGAGGAGTCATATCCCTGTCCTAACTACATTAAAAGGTGCAACCGTAGAAGAACCAATATGAATTTGGATCAGATGGTTGAAAGGCTGGAATTTGATGACTTTTATTTACTAATAAGGAAACTAGCTGCCTACTCAGCATCTGTATCTCAATGAATGGAGTAACTTTGAGGATGATAGAGTTTTGAGGATGTATCTATTGAATGTGCCATAAATATACATTATATTAATTTCATGCAGTTCAAATACTTAGGTAAAATAATGTCTCTTATAATTTAGATATGAGAGTATCAATTATGTTGGAAGGTGCATAACGTTTAACTATTCTCTACTTATTTGTTTGTTAGAAGGATTTTTTTTTTTTTGAGACAGGGTCTTGCTTCGTAGTTCAGGTTGGCCCTGAGTTCACTATGTAGCCCAGGCAAACCTCGAACTCAGCAATCCTCCTCTCTCTGCCTCCCGAGTCCTGGGATTACAGGTATGAGCCACCATGCCTGGCCTTGTGGTATGTGGTACTGATTTCAAGTCCAGTATTGTTGTATGTGGTTACTGGGGATTGAACCAGGGACCTTGCACTTGCCAGGTAGGTGCTGGAACCACTGAGCTAAATCTCCAGCCTGTTAGAAGGAATTCTTAAACAAGTAGGTACACAAAGAGAAAATTTGCCTATTTAGGAAGTAAATTTCACAATCTTAGGGAGAATATTAAGGCGTTAATATTACTCATATATTAAATTATCATTGTCCAGTAGTTAAGGTCGTGTCAGCAAATTTCTCTTAGATTTGCAGTTTGATTCACATTTTAGGTTAAAAATATAATCTCCTCATCTTATTCCAGCATAATTATTAGCAAATAGTAAATTGGCAGGGGGTGGACAAGTTAATCCAGGGCAATCCCAACTGCTACAAAACAGTATATTTTTCCTCATGGTAGACTGGTAAGTTTTGGATCTCTAGTTCTGTTGTTCTGATGACTTGATTTTGCCTGGATGAGAGTTATGAATTTCTCTGTCAAGACTTTATTCACAAACATATCTTTGAGTTATTTTGACAAAAAAAAAAAACGAATTCATGTTTCAAAAGTCTTTCCTTAGCTGCAAATTGTGATACTGCCTTCAAGATTAACAAGGTGTAGCTCCTGAGAGTTTTGAACCTACATAAATAAAAATGTCACAAAATCTTTTTAAATGATAGGCCCAGGGCTTTAAGCAAGCTCCTTACATCTTGTGGATCCTATTGATGCTTCCTCTGGATAATTGCTGGTACATAAAGTGAATTTATGTGCTGATCAGAAAAACCTAAATCAATACAATTGGGCAAAAGAAAGGATAGAATGTTCTTGACTGTAGAATTCATTGGCTGAACTGATAACCAGTTTGTAAATAATATTAAAGAATAGCCAACCTCAAAGCACATTAACAAGTGAAGAGAAATTGAGAAAGCCAAAAGATTCATGCAACTTTGGTACTGTGCTACCTTTTATGTTTACTAACGCTAAATCTAAATTACTGGTTAACAGCTTGGCATATTAGGTTAGAAACACCTGATAATTTCTAGTATTGCTGGCTGTGGTTTCACTTCTGAACTTCTAGATCTCTTGTTTCTCTTTGCCCTAACATTTATAATCTTTTTCTAATCATTATGCAATTAGATTGATTTTTAATATTGTAAAGTTATTTTGTGGCTCTCTTACACTTTTGTTCTGCCAACATTTTACTACTTGCAAAGTAAATAAGGAATTTATAAAAGTGCCAGTAGGGCAGCATGAATTTTTGTTTTTGTTGAATAAGAAACTTACAGTCTGAAATTTCTTCAAGCAATGTTTATGATAAGGCCTTGGTATTAGAGGTGTAAAAACAACTTTAACATTCTCAAGGAAAGTCTTTCTTAAGGCACTATAAATATGCAGGGTCAAAAAATGTCTATTCTCCACGCTTGGAAATCTAAAGTAACTCTTTTCTGTGAACACTTTTCCATTGCTTTCAGGAAGCATACAGGGATTTTTTTCAGTATTTTTGGCTTTCAGAGAGTTCCCTTCTCCAAAAACATCTTGTCCTGAGGGAATGTTTGGAGATTCATGACTGTGTTATAAAAAGAAGCGCTATGCAGTGAAAATGCACTTCATGATAGTTCATCAGCTGGTGATGCTAGAAAATAGTTCTTAAGAAAATGAGCATTCTTGATTTGTTTTGCCTAATCTTTTTTTTTTTCTACACTAAGGGGAGAGTGACCAGAAGCATACATTTAGACTGCATCAGTAAGGTGTTCACACACACACACACACACACACACACACACAAATTTACCTTTACACTCAAAGATAATTGAAGATACAATCAAGGTATTAAGTGTAAATTGCTGTCCCCTTGCTGGTGTCTCTTAGTGGCCACTTTGCTGTAGGCTATCATTTTTATTGCCAGTGGGAGTCAGTGATAGGCATAGAATTATTGCCTGATAATGACACCATTACTGTGTGTCACTACTGTATTTGGACTTGGGGCTATTTGTAACTTGTGCGATTTCCAGCACAGAGCAGTAACTGAACAGGCTATTCTAAATGAGCACATTTGTTATCTAGATACCATAGATCAGGGTCAGCTGGGAAACACTAGACAGTACATTCAGGGCAATTGTACTCTTGTTGAGTTATGTCTGTGCACCCAACCCAACACCATTCACTCTCAGCATTTTCAGATGGCACCAGCCCCTGTGCCAGTAGTTTGTGCATATTTGTGATTGAAAGTAGGTCTGGTAAGGGAAGCCATATGGTTTGCTGTTCAAGTCTGATACATTTGTGAAGTAACAGATGCAAAAATCAAGCACACCTGGAACTCAGAGGCAGAAGCCCTGGCAGAGCAATCTGTTGTATAACACCATATATTGCTGGAAGATTTGTGGGGATGAAGTCCCTACAGAAATAACCTGCCTGGATACACCCACGTCTTAATACATAACCTACATTAGCCACCGGGCGTTTATTTTTCACTGCTGGCTACATTTATACTCTCATTAGTTTTCTGTGATGAATGAATAAATATGGTAGCACACCGTTTGAAGGCATAAAAAGAATAGGAGGTATGCTTTGAAAATGTAGGCAGTGCCATAGCTATACTATTTTGCAAAGTTTAGCATGGTTTATATGAATATAGAGTACACTTACATATGGTAGAATCCATGTGTGACACTTCTGAGTTTTGTGTAACTAAACAGAATGGGTTTTTGTGTTATTTTTGTGCTTTCTTAGTAGTTGAAACCCCTTGGGGACAGAGGTGGGCAGTGCTGTCGAATATATGTTATGTGGATTATACCAAATATTTCTGTAGACAGCTGGGTCCAAGGGAAAGCTGGATCAAGGCACAATCCGATTCTAGTGCATTTGTCAGTTAAAAGTGGCTTTTATGTCCATATTGCATGTTAGTGCCATAACCCTGACTGACTGACTGATGGTCACAGGGTCACAGGCACATGTTTTATGATATGGAAATATAAAGAAAAGCTACCTTTAGTTTGAGTGGTGTGGTAAACAATGGAGCTGCCATCTGAGAGTTTATTAGCCCACTTTGAAAAAAATAAAAAAAACTACAGAATTTTCTCAAACATGACAAGAAACCAAATAAAGAGAAAGAGTAAGACATTTACTGTGGTCAGAAATGTGCTTAGGTATCCGGCAACTGTGTTAGGCTAACAGAATGCTGCTGTGTACAGAAAGAAGAAGTTGTAAGTGTTGATATTTTATATAGTATTATATGAGAATTAGAATAAAAGAAGGCTTTATTTCTTCAACTAATGTTACATTTTATAACAGTTATAAAATGTGGAAAGAATTGAACTCAGCAAATTTTAAAAGGTAAAACTGAACAATGGTTCCTTTTTGAAGAATGAGATAAATTTTAAAACTTTTCAAAATGGAGAGATATTAAGAAAGAAATGTGGATCAGACAGATGAATTTAAAGGTTCTACAAATCTTGAAGAGTAAAAAGCAAGACTATGAAAAAGTGGTTGACAGGACTGACATCACTTTAACCCAAGTGCAGGCAGTCAAGGACAGGAAATAGAGTGCAGTGTTCTTCACCGAAGTTACATTGGCTTCCCTTTGACAATAGCACTTTATGGTCTTGAGGAACAAAACAGGCACGCTTTTTAGAGGAGGTAGGCGCTTAACTTCCTTCACTCGTGAAACATCTAGGGGGCATTTGAGAGGGCTTTGTCCTGTACTAGGAGGGATGTCATTAATGGGAAAAGTGTTGGTTTGGAGTAGATGACAGATTGTACACACCAATGTGTTTCCAGGTGCTGACACTTAGCTACTCCCACTTTTCCTTCTCATGTTAATGTACTATAGTCTCTCTACCTCCCCGCTAGTTAGAGTCTTTGGAAGAAGAGTAAGGAGGAAATCTGGACTGGAAAAGAAACAGAAGCTCATAGTCGTGGGGGCCTCAAAAATGGTCAAAGAAATTTAGGTCCAAGCTACTTGGGTTTCTCCCATGTCCTGTGACTGCAGTTGTCATGTCCCCACAGTGCGGTGTTAGCTCAGTTCACACTCTTTCTTCTCACGCCATTCCACCTTGGGAATACAGTTTCAGAACATGTATCCTATCCAACCTGTGATGAGACTACGTGACATCCATATATCATGGGTACCTATTTAATGTAATTGTCAGAAAATTATATAGTGCTCGGTAGGTGACAGGAACTGTTACTAACACTTTGCCAATATTACCATATTGTCATAGATTTTTTCCTAGTGGATTGCAATGGCATTTATTTGGGCTCAAATCATTCAGACTGTCAAGGCTCTTCCTGTGTTAGGAACAGGAGAGAGCAGAAGTTCAAAATATTAATGTGGAGAAATCAGATTTGAAATTCACATTCACTCAGGGGTGCTCACATGTGGCCCCTTGTTCTCAAAGGAGTCCATGAATGAGCAGTCAGGAGATTTCATTTCTCAGTCTAATTCATGGAAAATGAAAACGTGTTTTTCACCAGGTTCCTAAAAGCATCTGCAGCGAGTGATGGTAGGGATGGTTCCTGTTGCTTAGCTTTTATCATCGTTTCTTTATTCAAGTTCAGTTGTATAAACAAACTGAAGAAAGAAATTGAAATGTTTACTGTGCAAAATATATGCAGAGTGAAACTGATGATGCTGGGGAAGAAGGGCTTTAATTAAATTTCTTTTCTTAAAAATGCAGCAACACCAACAGAAAGAAAAATTGAGGTAAACTCCTTCACAATGAGTATTATGCTATGGAGACAGACAACTCTAAACTGCAAAATATTAAGCATGTCTTCCAAGTCTTTCATGCCTACA
>PVIC010052225.1:0-12232 GCA_004025085.1 Thryonomys swinderianus | reverse complement strand
ATTTCCCTTTGAATATTTTCTATTTCACAATATCTATCATATATTTTAGAACTCATTTACATATTTACACATCTGTGACCTATTTATTTCACTTATGAGTATGTCCTCAAGATACGTCTGTATGAGTATAAATGGCTCAAACTTATTATTCTTTATGACAGAATAATACTTCATTTTATTTTTAAAAACAAATCTTCTTTATCCAGTCTCCACTTGATGGGCATTTGGGTTTTTTTCAAGATTTAACTATCACAAACTGAGCGGCTATGAACATGGGTGCACATGTGTCTCTGTGATATGAGTCTTTTAATTATTTCATGTACATCCCTAGTAGTGGAACAGCAGGGTCAAATAGGACCTCTAATCCTAGTTTTTTGAGGAATTTCCACACTGATCTCTACAGTGGTTGCACCAGTCTATATTTCCACCAACAGTGGAGAAACTTCCACATCATGATCAACCTCACCAGCATTTGTTACTAGTTAATTTTGCAATAACAGCTGTTCGTTGTGTTTTGGGATGGAATCTCAGAGTTGTTTTCATCTGCATCTCTTGAATAAGCAATGATGTTGAGTATTTCTTCATGTGCTTCTTGGGTGCTTTTACTTCTTTCTCTGAAAAGTGTCTGTTCATTTCAAATGCCTATTTTTTAATTAGATCTTAAGAATTAAAGGCATGAGCAGGATAATAGATCTAGTATTAGATCCTGTGATGTAATAGATTTGCTAGAAATTATTTTTATAGAAGAAACTTTTGACACATAATTGAAGCAATCCTTTCAGTGGATTGAATTATGTATAGATTAGTAAATTCCTGCAGTGAGGGGGTGGGGGACCCAGTGCAGGTAAACCACAGTGAACTGCAAGGTTAATAGATACACAGTGGTGTTTGAAAGAAAGATTTAGAATTGCTATAGTTATTAGAATGAGTGTGTCCATGTAAATCAGTGGAATCACATAGCTCCTTGTAGTCCAATAATGGACTCACAATGAGCACTAAATGGACCCCACAGCTCACTACAAAGGGACAGTTGGACAGAACATCCCTATCTATCTACTAAATGGTTTATTTGTTATTTTTTTGAGAGACAGAGGGTCTCTCTATGTAGTTCAGGCTGGCTTTCTGTCCACTTATGGTCCAGGCTGGTCTTGAACTCACTGAGATCCTCCAGTCTCAACCTCTGAAAGCTGGAAATACAGGTGTGTGCTATTACCACGACTCAATGTGTTTCAGTGACACTGTAAAGATAAATGAGCTCAGATCCACACTGAAGCACATGCAATTCTGTTGGCTTATGGGGATATTTTACTTCCAAGCAGGGGGAGAGGACTTAGTTAATATAAAGAGAGAAGGCAGAGAAGAAGAAAGACAAAGAGAGACTGAGCAAGAGTCAGAGAAAGACTGAGATCAGGATGCAATGTTGTCAGAAAAATGTGTTTAAAACACTGAAAGCAATCTTTACGCTATGGATACCATACTAAACATATCTTGACTAATATGAAAAATGTGAATATATTCAATGAACTGGCTGGAAAATGCTCGCCAGGGACCTACTTGTTTTTCCTGCGGCAGTAACTGTGTGGTCTCACTAGAGTTTCTCTAGCAGATGATGTTCAAAATTTAGGAAACTGTGCCAATGGTTTCTCAGAAATGGATTTTCTGGTACAATATCAAAGGATAGCATTTCTCTTGGATGTGCTTGTCCAGGAGAACTGAGATGCTGAGGGGCAATTTCATTGTTTTCTCAGATAATGATCCTTCTTAAACTAATTATAAACCAACATCTCAACAAAAATATCATATTGTTTCTCTACTTCTTTTCAAGGTTCTAGGAGACGTTGCTTCGAATGAACTCTACTCCCCATCTATCAAAGGATCTAGTGTGTGCCAACTCTTACATGTACCCAAATGTGTTTTAAGTTTCCATTTCCTTGTTCTGTTCATCTCTCCTACTACAGACATACTGTAAAGAGAAAATAAACTGGGTTAAACATCTACAAGATAAATTTATCCAACATAATGTTGAAGATTAAAAAGATCAAACTGATAATTAAAAGGAAACAGACTCATTCTTCATCTAGTTCCCTTTTACAATAAGAAAATTCAGTAGGATGTGAGGAGTTCTAGATAGGGCAGGAGGATGGGGAAAAATGAGAATCAAGATGTGTCATGTTCTGGTTCAAACCCACAATGTTGAAGGTGATCATAATGAATATTTAAAATGTACCAATAAAATCAATTTTTAAAAAATAAGACAATCCAAATGCCAACGTCTTCTCTGTGATCTCTAACGCACAGTGTCTTCTGTCACAGAATAAAAGGCAGGAGTGTCCTGTCTTCGTTGCCAATGCCCATTACACTTCGCCTTCATCCATTCCTGTGTTCAAGAAAGGATGGTCTTGAACCAGAGGCCACTTGAACTTTATACGGCAAATATCAGTGATTCCCACTAATGGAGAGAAAAAAAATGGGGGATCATGAAAAGATGCTACGGTTAGTTTAAGAGAAAATCATTCTCAAATGGTTTTCTTTCATTTTAATATGACAGCAATGACATGATGTATGAATCTTTATATTCAGTTCCTCAAATAATTCAATGAGTCATACAATAACATCCAATGAGGAAATGTCCCATTTCTTGTTTTGCCTTTGTGCTTAGCTCTTCTTCTCATTTCTGTAAAAGGAATTATTGATACCATTTCTGAGATCGTTTTTTCTAAACCACCTACCTGGAGAAAAGCAGTCTTGTGCAAACGTTGGTCTTTCACACTTACTTTCTGAGGATTAGACATACTTATTTTGGCTTTTGAATTTTTTTTTCTACTTGAAAGTCTAACCTTAGGTAAATATCCCATTTATTTCCACAAAGTGCATAATTTGCTGAACCAATGAAAATGTGACTATGACTCCAGAAGCAAACTGCTCATACATAATCTTTTTAATTCCAGGAATCAATTCCAGATGATTAAAAATTCCACAATTCATAATTGGAGTGGGCCATTTATCTTGCACATACTGGTCTTCAAAGCAAAATTCACAGCCATGTTGGCAAAATCTAGGGAATTTCAAGAAAAAAGGAAAAATATATTGAGTAGTTTCCATGTGAAGAAAAACAAATAATCAGGTGTGCGAACTGTAGAAACCAGGAAGACTGGGAAGCAATACTTGACTTCGGTGTGAGTGACTAGAAATGGAAATGGTTCTGTCTTTGGGCAGCTATTAGATGCACTCTAAATACCATTTCTCTTAGAAAAACTGACTCACAAGGTAACTCAGGAAACTGTTTAGTCTCTGTAACCTCGGGGCTCAGCTCAGTTCACTGTATCTGTAATCATGACTGGAGATTTGAGTCAAACTACATGAATTAACTATTCAAGAATTTGATGACTCCATGCATGATCTTAAAACATGAGATTTGTAGAGTGCTATTAGGGAACTCTGACAATATATTCCGCTTCAGTATTTCTCTACAATTTTGTGCTCAGTTCTAATAAACATAATGTGTTCAATATTTTATTTTTTGTTGAGCCTTTTACCTACTGGGTCCATCTGAACCTGTGAAAATTAAAGAAAAAGAGTAAGACAAAGGAAAGTATACAAATATTTAATATATTGAAAAACTGAAAAGAAATAATTCATGCAGCCTCAAGGGTGGGACTGAAATTCAGGTGCATGAACATCTATGGTTGGAAATTTTCCTTCACATTATGTCACATGTGATTGTCCTGCTCCTTACTTGTGTATCCAACCATGGTAGCTTTGGTTATTCACAGTAAGAAACATGTCAGCTTGGATAGTTTTTTATGACTATTATTACATTAATGTTCTATTTTATGAATTAGGAAATGTGAGCTACGGGTGGTAAGGAAGACACTTCACAATCTATACTCAGTACATGGTAGTTTGGCACATAAGGTCCACTGCTCTTTTCTATAGTTGGGAAGATGTTCCTTTCGAGGGCCAGAGTTCCTGCTGTCAATCTGATTCCAGCTGTAGAGTTGTTCATGAATTGAACCTTCCTTAGTGGGTGCCAAGTATCTACTATGTTTCTCCAAAGCGCTTCCCTGTCCACTGTCCTCTGTGCCTCCTACAATCCGAAAATTCCCCGAGTGATGATTCTGCATGCTGCTTCCTGTGAACCTGTTGTGTCCTGCTGCAATAAGAAACAAACAAACAAAAAAGTGTTCAATGTGTTTCTTTGTTTTAGAAGTTAGAATCAGATACCTAGTGAGTGAAAATACCAAAATATCAGTCCTGGAGGACGTATCAGAAACCATGGAATAGGCGATCTTAAAAACCAGTCAGAGAAGATACACACATATTTCCACAATCTTGTAAGTTTTTCTCTCTTCCCTCCCTTCTTCCTTCTCTCCCTTCCTCCCTCTCCCAAACTAGGAATTGAACCCAGGACCTATCACATGCTAGGCAAGCACTCTACTACTGAGCTATATCCTCAACACATTTTATTTTGCAGCAGGGTGTTTTACCTTTCCTTGTCACTGGAACACAATCTCTGACATTCATAGTTTGAAAGAGGAGCAGTTTAACTTGGCTCATGTTTCCAGCCTGTGGTGGGTGGCTCCAAGGCAGAAATGGTAGAATAGTGTTGGCAGAGGCAAGTTGCTAATGTAATGGCAGCCCAGAAGCAGAAGAGAAGGGAGGAGCTAGAGAAGAAGACACCAGCTCTCGGTCTCACCCTCAGTTGCCCCTCAACACTCTGCTGCTGAACTACCCAGGAGATGAACCAGCCCATGTGTTCCCAGGGTCCAAGCTCTCCCAAAAGCCCTTCTCTGAGCACCTGAGAATTTGGGGATCATATAGCAAAACACAACACCGGGACTGGCTAAGTAGCCCAGGCTGGAATCAGCCTTCTGAATGACTATGATTACAGGCTTGTCCCACTGTGCAGAGCTTTTTATGGCTTTTCTAACAAAATATTTATGGTACTTGAAAAAATCAATATCAGCATGTTAAAAAGAAGAAAATTTGTATGTAGGGAAAAATGCAAAGATATTGCTGAGAGAAATTTTATGTTGTTTATCAAAAACCTTGTTAAGTATTTACTTATCTTGTGATTTACTTTGTATGATACATAGTTTTAGGAAATAAATGTAGTGATACATACCATGCATTCCAAAAAGTTATAAGTTGTGACAACCCAAAAATTGAAATATCAGAATTAGACCTATTTAGTTAAGTTAGATAATATTCATATTAAAATCTGTGTTATAGTGTACCTGGAAAAATGCTCCCAATACAGAATTAATTTGAAAGACATTCCTGTGTATAATGCACAAGAAGTATATGATATCCACAAGATTTATATGAACACAGATATTTCAAGCCACTCTTGATGTCCTTGAAAACTGTTAGGGACTTTTCCCTTAAAATTATATATAAATCATGTGATTACATTTAAACAGAAAAAAATTAAAAATGTTGTATGGGGAGTTGTCGTGAGATGAAGTAACTATACAGAGATAGGCTGAGCCAACAGAAAGCAGAAACAAGAATCAGGGAAACAGAGTAATGAGCTCACAGACGTGTCTCTGCAGAGACTGAGCAAGTTCACAAAGCATCATGGGTGTCAGAGTGTTAAACTCAACGCTTCTTATCTCGGTGCCTTAGTAGCTTCTATGACTGGAGTTTTGCACTACGTTCTCCACATTCAGAGTTGTGTTTTTAGGAATCTTTCCATCACTCTCCCTTGTAAATTCTGCACAAACTCTGGTTTCATTCATTTCTACTCTGACCTGCTAAGATTGAGTATGTGGTTGGCTACTGCACCCCGCTAAGAGTTCAGTGAATAGAAGAAGTCCTACTTGTGAAATTATGTAGTTTATGAAAAGGTTTTCTCCACCCAAGAGATTTTGTGTCCCATTCACTGGTGACTCTCAAGGGCTTTGCCCCTTTTGTACTAACCCAGTGAGGATACTGTTATATTACCATATTCTTTACTCGAGAGCTACAGATTAAGAATTACTCAGCAGCTGTGCTCGCTTTGGTAGCACATATACTAAGAATTACTCAGCACTTTCAGATTGCTTGCAGTGATTAGACCATGAATTGAGAGAGCTTGGAGTCAGGAAAATGACTTGTTTTCTTCCTTCCTTCCTTCCTTCCTTCCTTCCTTCCTTCCTTCCTTCCTTCCTTCCTTCCTTCCTTCCTTCCTTCCTTCCTTCCTTCCTTCCTTCCTTTTCTTTCTTTTTTTTTTTTCACATACTCATATTTTAGACAGGCTTTTGTCTTAATTCAGCCAGAAAGTTCATATTAGAACATGATGAGAAAAACCCAGTAAGACTTCAATAAAATATACATTGTAATCACAGAAGTGAGCTCCTAGCATTTTTGGGTGATGAAAAATCTCTATATATACACATCAACAGACTGTTATGCAGTTCAGGCAGCAAATACTGCCACTTACTAGTTGTTTCCCCTATATTTACATGTCCTGCTAAGATCCCAGAAGAAAAATAAATAAATAGATACAAGGGGCCTTCCATGCCACCACACCTAGTCATTCAAAACCGTGCCTTCAGGCATTTTCTGCCTTGGGAGGGTCCAGTAAATATAATCAATCAAGCAGAAGGAAATTCCTTCACTACTGAGACTCAGTTTACACCCTGGAGCCAAGATTCCATTTTGCTTCTATCATTGGTTTAGCTGGAAATTGTTTAGACAGTTATTCAGCCCTTCTGAAGACATTTAATTCACTTATTTATAATGCTGATTTCCTATAAGACAGTTCATTCCTTAGGATGATTTTATGTGAAAATAGACTATGGCTTTATTTTGTGAAGGAGAGAAGGAGAAGGGAGAGGGACTAGGCCTCTGGGAAGGTGATGAATCAACTACAGAATGCTGCATGCCTCCTGATGTACTTTTGCTTCTAGCTGCATTTGCAACACACACACACACACACACACACACACACTCATCATATGGTCTCCAAAGTTGACTTATCTTCCTTCCCAGTGTAGACATGAGTGGTAACTTACCTTTTTGTTGGACCTGGCAATGCCAAATTCAAGGCGGAAAGGGAAGGAAGGTTTTTCTTGTCCCAGTTGGATGACCTTATTTCGTTTTGTAAAGCTTGGAAAGAAAACAAGACTCACTGAAAACGAGTTCCCTCCTTAAAATGATATCTCGATGCTGTCTGATTGGGGGAACTATTTTTAAATAGCTGTTGTTTTGTGTCAGCAGGATGATAGTAATTTACAGCATCAGAAAGGAGATTTTCTCATATTCTGCTGTATAGTGAGTGACTGATTTAAACTTTAGCGATATTTGGCTTGTCCTATGCACATATATATACGCTACACTAGAAGTAACATGCATTCTTTTGTCCATCCTTAACTTTCCTACTTGATTATTTGAACAACACACGCTGAGTAAAAGTTGGTTCTTGGTAGTGACCCCACACTCAGCCAAGACTGAATTTTTACCATTGAATGAAATGCAGAGAACTCTCCAATACACATCAAGCTATGCTCTATCTGATGGCTGACTTATTTTCTTGCCTGCTGCACACTAAGCTTCAGACTTTGCAAGTAAAAGTCTGTGAGCCTCAAAACTATTAAAACCTGATTCATTTGTAAATGAGTTTGAATGTATATGTAAAATTCACATTTAGGCCTCTGAATAAGAGGAGTGGAGCAAGTGAAATCACTTGTCTACCTCAAGGAACTATTGGAAGTTCATTAATTTCCCTTCTTCATCTTTGCTTCAGTCATGTCAATAGTTACTTAAGATCACTGAGACTCTATGTGAGTGATATGAAAGGATTTTGCCTTTAAAACTCACAGTATTAATAAGGAATGAGAGATAATAGTCTAATCAGAGATTCTAAATCTATCCCATTGCTCTTTTATAGACAGTAGTTCTAGTGTGTTCTCTGAGGAACGGTATGCTGAATGTTAGTATTTAGGATGTTCGCAAAACTAAGTATCTTTCTCTTCTGTCTTCCTCATCCTTCCCTCATCTTCCCAAGAGTTCTATTTTAGGGTAATAGCCACAGAATAGAAAAAGAAAGTTTGAAAGATTATATCTATGGCTACTTGACAGAGTGCATCTGATAGGTGACCTAAAGAAATATTTATACAAAGAGTCAACTTTTCTATACAATGGTTCCCAGAGTTAAGAACTTTGCAATGTCTCTAGAAATTATGGATTCATTGTAGAGCAGCCACAATCCATTGTGAAAGAAAACTGTTATGTGTGATTGAATGTGGAAATAAAAATTTGCATGTACAAATGTAGTAACTTCCTTCTTCACTGGTCTCCCTGACTCCAGCCTCTTCCTGTTTCCGGACTGTCCTACATGCTTCTGCCAGAGCAAACTTCCTGGTGTAGTGGAGCACTCCACTTGAATTTCTCCTCTGGTTGGGCGTGTCATTTAAACTGGTGGGTCAAAATGACAAGAAAGTGAGCACCAGGAGGACATAGAGAATCTTTTAAAAGAAACTCATCTTGAGTGAAAAAAAAAATCAACCGTAATGCTTGAATAAGTCAAAAGTCTGAGTTGCCTACAGGGGAGAGATGAGTGTAAGATTAGCCAGGAGCCTTTGAACTGAATGTCTTCACGCAGAAGCATGCTATGGAGATACAGGTGGGAGAAATACTTTACTAAAACCACTGTGTATGCTAAAAGGAAAGTAATCATCACTTTCATATCCTGCAAATTGAGCATAACATGGAAGGATTAGGATCCTTTGGCTCCCGTCTTTGTACAGTGACAGGCTTTAGAATTAAAATATGCTTCAGTATAGAGAAGAGCGCATGTGCAGAGAGCTTTCACTATTCTGCAGGGCTGTTTTCCTTTGAAAAAACTAGCCAGGGCACATGCAGCTGGGTTGGCATTCAGAGAGCCACAGGCTACAGGTGAAACGAGTGTCTCTCTGCTACCTCGCAAAAGATCTGTGAGACAACACTTGCAGACACACAGCGGATGCAGAGTTTGAGTCCTGTGGAGAACTCTTGAGCTTGGATTTAGGAGTTCAAGTGCTATGTGAGGATGTGGCAGGGGAGAGAGAGCAGAATTTTCATTATAACATGACAAAATTTCACAGAGAGTGTACCCAGATGAAAGGCTGTTCAGTTTTGGTGTATGTACTTCAAGTTCTGGAAGGGGTTTCAGTGTACTAAAGGCTTGATCACCAGCCTGTGGCTCTATCTGGGAGGTGGTAGGAACTTGAAGACATGGGACCTAGTGAGAAGAAAGTACTTGGCAGGGAATCACGGCCCTGAAGGAGAAACTGGGACTCCAACATTCCTCTTCTTCTCTTTGTGACAAGGTAAGGAGCTTCCACCATCAGAGCTATTCTGTTCCCACAGTCCCAAACCAACTGGACGAAGCAGCCATGAACCAAACCCTCTGAAACCACAGGCCAATATAGATCCAAATGTCTCTAGCTCCTTATAAAATGGGGAACTGCCTAATGTATTACTTTTTTAACAAATAAAATAATGAGATACATGTTTTGTCCCTTCTATTTAATTATTATTCAAGATGTCATAGTTCAACCCACGAAGATTTTGTTGTTTTTAGTATTTAGTACTAATACATTCTACCTATTTTACACGATGGTGACTATTTTAGATTCATTTAAAATTTCTGATTTGTTTTTAAAAATATTCAGCAAAGATCTTTCATTTATAACAACTTTCCAGTCACTTTAAAAAAAATCATCTGGCCTAGTTATTTTTTTAAAATATTAGACACTATACCATCATTAGAATGAAATATAATTAATTGAGGCATGGATGACAGTAACATGGATGATATCATTATGGACCTGAAAAAATGTCACTGAGTCTATGGTAAACTTTCCGTGCTCCAAGTGCCCCCTCTGTTTGTGCTGTGCCTGGCATTTGGAATTGGACACAGGGGCATCGCGACCTTTCATGCCCTGCCCCTTGTCCCTTTTGTACAGCATCCCAGTCCACTCCCTCAGACAGCACCATGATCTATTGGATAGGGAGTGTTTCAATCCTTTTAAAAGATTTTTTAAAAGCTTTAAACACAGATTTTCACAGTTTTTTTTTAAATCTCCTTAGTTGGATTATTATCTTTTGCTCCTCATATTTTATCACATCACCTACGAATATGTTGTGAGTGGCTTTTAGGTATGAGTTATAGAGTTCACACACATACATTTCCAGTTTCTGATCTCTGGGCCAACCGTGGATCCTCTCTAAGCAAATACTAATTTATTGTTTAATTAAATCGAGAAGAGATGCTTCCCAAAGTCCAAGACTTTCTGCTCCTTCACTCTGGGAAGCTGGTCACGACATCAGACATCCTCTCTGAAACAGAATTATGAAACGATTCTGAGAGACCGGCAGCAACACAGGGCACTCAACATTGGGGCGATAAGTTGGAGAAAACCCATTTTCTGTTGTAGACCTGCGGCTATTGTGGGGTGTGTGTGTGTGTGCATGTGCGCGCACGCACACATTAGAGCATTCCTTGGCCAAACACTTCAGTGCAATTTGGAGCGATTCACTCGGTGTATGACTTTGGTGTAGAGAAAGCTGTTTGAGTTAGTCAAACCCGCGTGGGTTGGGGGCTTCTGGATTAAGATCAGTGTAGATACGGGCCCTCATCCCCATCTCTGCCCCCAAATACAGGAATCTCTTGATAGGAGCCAAAGCCCGTTACACCATTAGAAAGAAAATCACTTGGCTCCCCAAGTCTTTTGCGTCCAATTTATGTCCAATTTGCAGACTTTCAACATCGCAAGCTCACAGTTCATAAAATCAAACTCAGCCTGGGCTAAGTCTCCAGGTAATGGATTTAGAATCACGGAAGGTGTTACCTGCAGTTCATGATGGGTAACTTTCTTGTTAACTAAAGTCCCTTTAGCTAAATGAGTTCCAGGTTTAAGTCTCCCCCCCTCATTCTTTTTTTTGGCAGGGATTTTGGGGATGGGGGTGGGGCAGGCGTAGAATTTTATTAGGCTGCGCGTGGAGAGCTTTTCATTGCAAAGGCAACAGGGGGAAAAAAAATTGGGATAAGCCAGTCTTTGTATAAAGGGAAGGTGGTGAAAGGAAGGCTGTGTATAGGGGCGAAGGGATCAACCCTCCGGCTCCACTCTGCTACGTGGGGACTCTAGGAGCCGTCCCTGTGCACAGGGCTGGGCCTGGCCATTTCCGCAGGTAACTGCGACTCTGCAGGGAGGCCGGGGAGAGAGAAACCGCAGATGGAGGGGCAGCGGACGTGGCGGGGACACTTGGCTTCTCGTGTCCACACTGCCTCTGTTCTCTGCCAAGAGTTCACTTTCCTCCCCTTGCCCTGGGGGACCTCTGATCATTAGTAGGTTGTTGACAGCGGGTCCATTTCATATTCTAGGTGTGCATCTGAGAGTGTGCCTGAGTGTGTGTGCCACACATCTACGTGTGTCTGTGCACACACCGACCGGCTCAGGATCTGTTCCAGAAGCTTAAAAGGAAAGAAAGGTCCCCCCGAAGGTTAATGGTTCTTCAACTGCCAGCCTCAGTTGCCCACTAAATTTGATGTCTATGTTCCAAAAATATTCCTTTATTGAGCCACTAGGTTTAAAAGACAAATGGAATGCTATTTAGTTGGGGCCTTCTGTCGTCTCTTAAACCAGTCACTTCTATACTTTGCTTCTTTTAAACATCATTTACTTTGTAAAAGTCACAAGACCAGGTACACTTCACCTCTAACCTGTGTGTGTTCATCTAGGGGACTCTCGTTACCCTGTGCCTGGTCGTGTCCCAACACCTTCCTGGTCTTTTTGCCCTCAGGGACAGTGGCCTCTCCAGACATAATTCAGGGCTCTGTTTCCGAGACAGAATAGAATGGATATCTTATTTAAATTTGTAGTCTGATAATCTACCTTCACTTTAAACAAAAACACAGTTCTCATTTTTGGATTTGGTAGTCAAATGTCAAGTGGATAGACCCGATGTTGCTCCTTTTTTTTTTTTTTTCCTATATGCTGGCTGTGTGCAATTATTGCATACATCTGTTTGCTAGTCCAAGTTCTCTTATCATAGACAAACTACAGATGGAAAGGCTAATATTGACTTTTTATACTTTATTTCAAGGTTTACAAATGATACACTGAATACCAAGACACAAGGTAGCATTTTCTCCTATCAGAAGATATATGCATGCACGGATAGGTATATAGGTGGGCGGTGTCTATATTTGTTTTCTAATACACAGTGGTGTCTGTTATTATCATTCTTGTCTCCTGTCACTTGG